>CM067362.1:36245562-36433465 GCA_034401795.1 Chaetoderma sp. LZ-2023a
TCCCTAGCTTAAGAAGAAAGGCGCAAGATTAAGTGAAATCTTAAATCACAGGGCACAGAGCTTATCCTTAGACAACTCTAATCATGTCACCATAGACGGCGTAGCCTATCCAAATAGTAATCTAGTAGATTTAATTTTCTCAACTGTGATACAAAATCTGTATACAAATTCTAAGGATTTTTTAGAAGTTAAATTACTGGCAGCCTTCAATAGACTCTTAGCGACTGCTAATATATCTAGACAAGTCGTGGGGAGTCATAAGACTTGCGCTAAGATTCAGATTCATAACACAGACGAAAGCGTTGAACCCACAAGCCTTCAACGTATCAGCGCTAAAGTGAAAAAATGAAAAAGCAAAACCGAGGCTCAAAGTTTATGAGATATGCTCATTAATAGATGGAGTACAGCAACACCACGCTCTGTTGCTAGAAATCTGTTATCTCGAGATGCTAAGCTATCCAAAACTTGGTTAAACTATGTCGAAAAAAAAGTTCACAAAAACTGTAAGAAATAAAAAATCTATTAGTGCAGCGGACAGATTGAAATGTGTATATTACGATAGCAAACATTCCGTGTATTTTGCTGGTTTGGAAAAACTACATCGGGCCTTTAATGGAACATTATCTAAATCATTAATACATGCCTGGTTAGGCGAGCAACCTACGTATACGTTGCATAGACATAAGAGAATAAAGTTTAATAGACATCGATTCAAAGTAACCAGCGTTGATCAGCTATGCCACATGGATATGAGCGATGGTACTAGTTTAGCCAGACATAATAACGCTATACCTTATGTACTATTCATAATGGATTGTCTATCAAAATTTTTGTGGATAATCCCTTTAACAAATAATACTGCAAAAACCGTAGCTCATTCACTGGGTTTTTTCCTGAATACTCTCTCTAGAAGACACAAATCGATTCAAAGCGATAAAGAGGTGAATTTCTACACATCTCAGAACTCTCACATGAAGGCTGTGATCGTTGAACGTGTTCAACGCATGATAAAGACTAAGTTATGGCGATATGTGACTTACAAAAAAACTGATAGATATATCGATATGTTCCCAAATCTGATAAGTTGTTATAATAGAACTGTACATGGTAGTACAAAAATGAAACCTGTAGATGTTGACCACAGTACAGAGGTGTTAGCTTGGTGTAATATGTACTCGAAAGCGAATCAAAGAGTATCAGTAAAGTCAAAAGATTTGAGCGTAGGTGATGACGTAAGAGTGTGAGAGTAAAAAAGATCCATTTACCAAGTGTTATAGACCAGCATGGAGTGAGGAGATATTAAAAATAAGTTCAAACCTACCTCACAGATCGGGTGTAATATAAGCACAATGATTATAATGAGAATCCCATTATTGACACATTTTATTCCGAGGAGTTACAGAAAATTTGTTTAAATGTCGCTAACCAGCAACTGTATTAAGTAGAAAAGTAGATAAATGGCGTATGAAAGATAATAAGCGAGAAACTCATGTCAAATGGCAGGGTTATCCTAATTTGTTTAATTCATGAATAAGTTATTCAGAACGTAAACCTATTTAGAATCATTACCGAGCTACACCCCACCCCACATCCCACCATAGGGTCAGTGTGACGGTTGTAGAAATGGCTCTAAACAGTCCAGAAATCCATAATAATGATTATCGCTGGTCATTTTCTGGTGGAAATATGCCCAAAGACGAAACACGATATCTCGCTCAGGTTATAATTATTTATATTATAGTAGTGACGTGTTTAATAAGTCTTAGCATTTAAAATGGTGATAAAGGGGTTTGGATTGCATTAGCATCTGGCTGTTTGGTGTATATATTACCAGCGCTGAGTAAAAGTTGAGAGGTTGGCACTGTCACCGGTTTAGAAAGAATAGCTAGAAACATGGAGCAGTTTTATATTACCCTACCGAGTAACAGTAGCATGGGTTACTATCCGGATAATAAGATTTCAGAATTCAAAACACATCTTCAAACGCCTTTAAGATTTTCTGGAGATTGGGAAGTCAGTTTGTCATCCGTATTGTATCCGAGAAGTTCGTTAACATTAGCAAAGTCTTCGATGATCCGGCTACATTCTAATGACCTCTTGTCAACTAAAGTTCAACTTAAGCAGAAGCAGAAGAGGAAAAGTGCTCTAAACATAGCCCAGGAGTTTTTTGATAAACTTAAGAAGTCTAATACTTTAAAATCAGCCATAAATTCGCTGACTTGGCGTACAAATCTAGAAATACCTCTCTAGATCTAATGCAGAGAAATACCTAAAGGCTTCTATACCATCAAGATTCTACTTGAGTTTTATAAATTAGCAGATTAATGGCCACAAGCATTCTAAAAATGCCATTAGATTCAACTATTTCACAGACTGAATCAACCTCGTAACATTAACCATTAAGCGAATGTTTGCGATTGAATTTGACGACGACATAGGTAAATTCTTAGGCTATCATGACCATATCATTAGCAGCCTGAAACCTCCACCCCACCCCAACCCCCCCCCCCCAACATTTCAGAGTTATGCCATTATCTAGCAGCCACAGTGTTGAAGTTATTGGTCAATGGACATTTCCTGACATTCAATATAGAATTGCATCTAAGAATTACATTGACATGATATGTGTGGTTATATGCGATATTACTGGAGAGAACATACCATTTGAAGACGGAGCATCACTGAGCGCAGGAAAAAGCTTGGTTAAGTGTGCACTGTCAGCTGGTTTAGGGGTGGCTCAAGGTGTTTTAGCTAGTAAAAAGTGGAAAATATCTGTGAAAAAAAGTCTTTGAATGTCTGTAGAGTGATAAAACTAAAAGCTATAGCGCTAGCACGTAGTAATATCTCATGAATCAAGCTCGCTGGCAAAGCTATCAACCAGTTATGAGCTTGTCTAACTCTGGCGGAAGTCTGGAATTTTTGTCTCTGGAAACAGTGACGAATACATAGATTTAGCTCAAATTTACATTTACATTAAGGCTAGCATTGTACAGGTGGTTGCGGGTGCGGAAACACCTTTAACTGTGAACAGCGATGTTGCACCGGTTAACCTATGGGTTACGTCCACACGAAGCTACATTAAATTTATGTACGGTTAAATCTATTCCAGAGGTAATTAATGCTCACATGTCGACACTACTAAAGGCCCCCGATCAATACCATATTAAAAGAGTTATCGTCAAATCATTAACAATTCCCATAGGGACTAGTAGCATGAATAGGGACAATATTTTTCTCGGGGACCTACTGAGTTATAACAGAGATTTCGATACAAACCTGTATAATTTTCAACACTGCGATGCTAACCATATTTCACGCTTTATGGATAACGAGCAAGTGCCTGGAGACACTCTTACATTGAATTTCACAGCTGCTGGTTATAATTTCACTGAATCATTCGTGACCTTGTTTAATGGAACTGGTACATTGTTCGATGACAAATGCATAGGGATTAGCATCGATGAATATTAGGCAGGTTACACTACTAACGCATCCCCCCACACACAACCGCCCCCCCCCCCACACACACACATGCCCCCATCCAGCCCACATGCACGTACGCTCATGTGCACTCATTAAACGTATACCAGCCATATACCTCTGTATAGTTATTTGGAAAGAAAAAAAATATGTCCAAATATTATTATTATTATTATTATTATTATTATTATTATTATTATTATTATGTTAACTACTAGAGATCTCGAATATATTTGCCCAGAAGACTGAGGATTAGGCAGGATGTTCCTAGGTGCTTTCACCCAAGACTATATACCTAAACATATCAGATGACCCTCATGTCTCATCGTTAATACAGATCCTGATAACCTTGCAGGCATTCATTGGATCGCATTATATTTCCCAAAACACACAAAAATCGGAATATTTTGACTCATTCCTCGCCCTGTGGCCTGAACTAACACTCAAAACAGGGCCATTATGTAACCCATATATATAATGGCGCTATTGTACAGCCACTATTAGCAACTCGTTGTGGAGAGTTCTGCATATATTTTCTGTATCATAGGATTCATGGACTGACAATGGTTTCAATTATAGTCATTGCTCAATTTAACAACAAAATGATCGAATCGTCCAAACCTTAGCCCATAAAGTATTAGATTATATGCTTATAGCACTTCAACATGGAACGTTGCAATAAAAGAACGCTATTCACCTAAATTTGGTTTGTTTGTTTTTAAACATTAGTTGGCTGCAGATGGTTTTTTTAACAATATGGTTTTAAAAGCCTGCTTTTACCATACTCGGGTTATAATATATCTCAAAGGCTATTTTCACCTTCATTTTTCTTTCCAGAATTATATTATGCGGTGGGGTTAGGGGGGGGGGGGTCGTTAGCGAATAGAGAAATGCGGTTTAGGTTCAGTCTATATATATATATATCATTTTTAAAAGCTGTAATATGAGCAAAATTTGATTGAGAAAAAAACTACAAATTCAATAGTTATAGGGTATAACTATGTCAATAATATTAGGTTATAATTATTATAATTCGTGCAGCTTATAAACAGAGTGCAGTACATCGTTTAGCCATTCAGTCTTACAGACTTTGTATAACTCATTCCAATATAAATTCGGATCTGTAGACAATGCCCGAAAGAATTTTAAATACATATTCTAATGCATTTAAGTAATGTAATTCTACATTGTCGATAGGTCTTAAGAAATAATCGATACCAATACACTGGTGTTCACGCTGAGATGGTCTGTCATGTTGACAACCATACCAGTCCAGATTTGCTAGTCTACAGATCGCTTAATTCAATAAGTTTGCGAAAATAGCCATAGCATTGCCTCTGGTAGCTTGTGGAACGTTTTTGGAGTCAAAGCTCAGATATTCACATTCATTTATATCTTGATGGAATGTATCAAGGGTATACTGTGTAGCTACCGGTTGAGTGTAAATTTCAACATCGCTGGGCGAGTAGGGCGATGTAAAACATGCATCTTCATAATTGGGTAAATTATTATAACTCAACATACCTGGTGATACGTGATCGATAAGGTTCTGAATGGCCTAGTCTATTTAAGAATCAAAATCGGCTACATCGACAATGTTGTCTGGTTGCTTAGACGTTGATCTCAGTGATCGCATCATGCAGGCTCTCGAGAATATGTAATCCTTAGTCTTTACAGTGTTACCCGCTAAAACTGTAGTTAGTTTAAGTTCTTCAACCATAGTAGTATTAATGTATAACCCGTCTGATATTAACTTTAAGATAACATTTACACAGCTGCTTAGAGCTCTGACTATTTCAAACCAAACATCTTCGTCAACCATTAACTTTAAGTTGGCTCTAGAGCCGGAGAGTAAAGGCACATTAGTCCGATTTGTCTCTACTCATTATCCGAACGACACACATCAGACATTAATCTAATGCTTAATAACTGATCTCTGGAATCTTAGGAGAGCATGGTTTCAACCATAGCGAGTTTATCTAGATATTGACGATCATCTGTAAAAATGTTTTTTTTAAAGTATTGCGTGGCCCGACCGAGACACGTTAAAATTGATTGGTACCACTGTTTTCATGTATAAAACATTTACACGAGCATAGAGTTTGCTATAGCTCTGAAAATTTCATGCAAGTTCTACTTCAGAATTCTCCACGAGTCACTAGGGAATGTTACGCTCCTGAATGATGGTTTCATCTCAGTTTGACCTGGCGAAGTAAAGTACCAAATTAGCTTGATGTACGGATATTTAGTGTTGATAGTGACCTTTAATTGAAATTCTAATTCATATAGTAATTAATTTGCTCTACTCTATCAGAACACCTAGCCCTAAACACAGTTTCTTCGAATTCTGGAATCACAACCGCAAACTTTCAAAACGTATTACCATACATAAACACACCTTGCTTGGTGAGGTAAACACTACCAACACTAAACTCACATATGTCTACTACAAATTCGTCATTACGTTTCATGACACATACGTGCACATTGTTACTGAGTGCAACGGGCACATCACAACCCATAAAATATGGGGTATTCATAATTATAATAAATGTTGAACAAACCGTTTAAACAAAATCAAGACGATAAGGCGTAACAGATCAGACTTTTAAACCGCTTTTATATGATTTTACCTATTGATTAACACTTGTCAGGCATCACTACGCTAATTACCCTTACGCTCACCTCATTGGATGCCAGGAGGCACATGATTTAATGAGGGGGCGGGGCTTCACGATTAAATGAATTTACGGGATAAGATGAAGCCATACATGTACCCTGTCAATCATCCTTATGCAATGCATTAACCCTTGCACATTTCGCATGGCGCCAAGAGATTGTCACTTAATTACCCGCATTAACCCTTGTCAATCATTACGCTAATTACTCTTAAGCTCACCTCATTGGATGACAGGAGTCACATGATTTAATGAGGTGGAGGGGCTTGTGGTTGTGCCCGGATTTTCACACCTTTTCAAAAGGCGGTGGAGATCAAAGGAAAAAGGTGTCAAAATAACAAAGGAGAGAACAAAGAAAAGAACAAAAGAAAAAGGTGTGAAAATCCAGGCCCAGCTCGCCTCACCTCTACTCACTCTTTCAAAGCTTTTTTAATGATAGAGATTTTGAAGTAACTATTTTGAGAAGCCTTTTAGATGGGTTCATCAGTCAGCCTTCTCTGTAACTGTCCCTGATAACGCAGTTTACCGGGCCGATGCTGGGCCGATCGTCCCAGCATCGGGCCCACTAAGCTGCATTATCTGTGGTGGCACCACTACTCAAACTATGCACCAATATCCTACATGACTGCCAGATACATAACACTCCTAACACAGACAGACCTGGATCATAGCGTCTCTGCTCATAGCTACCACAGTTGACCACATTATGCTTGATGTTGCGCTCTGACGACCTGATGAGGACAACCACCAAAGGAATTCTGAAGAAGAAGAAGAAAAAGAAGTCAGCTGGTCTGACAGTATAGATAACTCTATGTGGATCCAAAATCCTTAGTAAAAGACACACATTTTCCATTGCTGTGTGCCATTGTCGACCCGGCAATTAGTTGATCATCACATATATACATCTGACTAATAGCCAGACCAGCAATTAAATTGTTGCTTAAATTTATTATTGATTATTGTTATATTGATTGATTTTATGCACTGAAACCTAAACAACCTATGCAATGATGCAAAATATTACTGCTTTTGACAGTCATCAATTTATTTGCCTTCGGATGTACACATTTAGCCTCTTAACTTACCTAACACGTGACAAAAACAGAGGGATACATATTATCTTAGTCATTATGACTTCTTCTGGTGGATCCATTTCTCAAAGCTCTCGGAGACGATAGCATAGTCAGTACTTAATGTCACTTCACCTTTCCAGAGTACCCGCCCATTATATGACGTCTTAATGAACTGCGTGATGTGTAGAATGACATCATAATGAATGACGTCATGAACGACGTCGATAAGTAAGTCACGAACGCATATTTGAAGACGGTCTATGCGTTGTTGTACAAATTGTTTGCTTTTACTATTTAATAAATATTCTGTTGAATATTTTGAAACTAATTTGACTGGGCGCTGTTGCTGCCATAGGCAGCAACAGCACCCAGTCAAATTAGTTACAAAATATTCAACAGCTTCCCTGCATAGTTTTCAGGAAATTGATAGCTAGGGCATTTGGGGATCGATCAATCCCAACGCAGCGAGGTGTGGGTGGAGCTTAGCTAGTGATGGGCGGGGCATAGCTAGAAATGGAAAGGTCCATTATATTTCCTGCCAATCTGATAAATCAATTAACTGAACGTTTTAGTTCTTGAAGGTCGGTGAAGCCTGGACAAAGCGAGCACCGAGGTAGCAGTTCAACTTTACAGTTCAAGAACTTGTCAAGATATTACTAATAGAAATAAGTATGAGATGAAATGTTATTCAGCATCGATACTTATTGCTGGTACTAGAAGACAGATGGCCCACTTTGTCACGTGTCTTTAAGACGCCACAGTCATTAGAGGGAGCCATTTCTAATTATTCCCCACCCATTTTTAAAGCTTAAATCCGTCCACTTTTACGTGTATTGGAATCAATTTATATATTTTGAACCCTCAGAATCCCTATTTCAAGGTAGTTTGACGACCAAGAAGAACTGTAGGGAACTGAAGACTCGCTGAGGACAAACACAGCGGCCAAAGAAGTCAAACTATACGACAACTACAGAACACGATATGCCTCTACACATACACCAAGGCAAGCTGTTGAATATTTTGACACTAACGTGACTGGGTGCTGTTGCTGCACATGGCAGCAACAGCGCCCTATCAAATTAGTTTCAAAATATTCAACAAAATGTTTATTAAAAAGTAATGCCATCAAAGGCATACAATTCGTACACTTTATGGACTTTTCAATGTTCATGCTGAAGCTAGTTACGTCACTATGTGACGTCAGCCTACACATGACGTAATTGAGTATTATGTCAGATGCATCAAGCTTGAGTGACGGATCGGATCCCTCCATTGGCCCGCAATGACAGAGAGTCATTGCACGGGGGTTAATCTGGTTTAATCCTAACCTAGATAAAGGGGTTAAGTATTTTTCGATTAAGACTACCAGTATCCGCTTTTCCTAAGAAATAATCTCTATATCTTGTAAGGTAATCGTCATTCTAAGAACACAACAACATAGGCCTACATATAGTTTGTTTTTGTCTATATGATATATGATAACCAGGAGTGTCCAGGATGTTATGCACTGTTAAACCTGTTTATAAAGCACGATTGTTTTGGGCTAAAACATGGCGGTTCATTAACCCTCGAATTTCTTCAAGAAAGATTTAAATTTTCTTAGAAAATGTCCATTTGCAGACCCAGAGAAGACTATTTTTGGGTTAGGGTTAGGGTTAGGGTTAGGGTTAGCTAACCACAGCGTCATTAACACTAACTACCACAGCAGTCATTCCCGATACCGCAGGACATTGGGTGTGTATTGGCCCAGTACAGGCCCAGCAATCTGTTATCATGGCTGTTCGAGAAAAACAAAGGAGCATTCTTAGTACTCGCACTCGACCTTATCAACAGGCATGGGACACATACTAATCGGTGATTTTCTTTATAGTTATATATAACAAAATTCGATAATCCCAATTAGTATGGAATCATTGGAATCATACAAAAAGACAAACAAACAAACTGTTCAGATTATGGTTTGTAGTCTATAGAAAGAACAAATTTAATTTCGCTTATCATATAGCTCCCCCCCCCCCCCACCCACCCTAATAATCCCTACCTTATTGGTTTATTAACACGTTAATGGCTAAATTTAGTCAAGAATATAAAAATATTTCCTTAATAAATATCCATTTGCAGGCGAAGAGAAGACTATTTTTGAAAAGTTACAACTAGAATGGCTGGCTGTCATTCCAGTGGTAAAATTTCCAAAAATAGTCTTCTCTTGGCATGCAAATGGATATTCCTGAAGACCACCACAGAGGCGGGTTTTGGCCGACTTCGTCATGAAAGGGTTATCCATTTAACCCGCCAATTTACAGTGCCTCAATTTTCAAGAACAATTACCTTATACAGGAAAGCTGCTGAATATTTTGAAACTAATCGGACTGGAACTCGTTGCTGTCATAGTCAGTATACAGCAGCTCCCAGTTAAATCAGTTTCAAAATATTAAACGTAATATTCTTTATATCATAAAGAATTTGTCGATTCTGGTCTCTGATACTAACAGAGTAAGGCAGTAACTTGCCAGATCTTCTCAAATCCATAATGCACCTCTAGTATAGTTTTTTTTACAATACTCGTGATCGATGGCTGCCGCCTAGGGAATGTGTGGCCAAGTATGTTGGATTTAAAGGGCAAATTTGGTCAACTACACTCGTAGTTGATATATTTTTCAATACGTCCGCTGTGAGGTCGGAGTATCGATTGTGAAAATCATGTTTCTGAAAGCTGTTGCTGTGGTGTTTTAACTTTTAACCCCAGCATTGGTATACCTCTTCGGGACCCCATGGGCAAGCTTCCACCCACGTTTGGTGACGATCTCTTCGCTAGAACCAGCGTTATTGAAAAAAGATTTGCTGAAAGCTATAGCTGTTGCCTTTTGGACTTTGACCGCAATGTACGTCTTTGCGACCCCAGGAGGCATGTTTCTACCCAAGTGTGGAAAGGATCCCTTCGCTAGAACCAGTTATTAAAAAATGGGCTTAACAACGAGAACAGCGAGAACACTGAGAACAACGAGGACATCGAGAACAACAAGGACAAATTTGTCCAATATCCGCGTAGTTGATATTTTTTTTTTTCACTCGGTCCGCCGTAAGGTCCATTTTGGAAACAATGGTGTTGAAAGCTGTTGCTGTTTCATATTAGTTTTTGACCGCAAAATTGGCATACGTCTTCGGGACCCTACAGACACACATCAACCCAAGTTCGGAAAGGATTGCTCCATTAGCGTTATTGAAAAGTACTTTAAAATGTATATTTTGAAAACAAAATTGCTGAGAGCTGTTGCTGTTACATTTTAGCCTTTGGGTACACAATTTAGATACATGTTTGAGACCCCATTGGCAAGATTCCACAAAAGTTTGGAAAGGATTGGGCCAGTAGAAGCAGAGTAATTGAAGAATGCGTAAAAATCTTCACTTAGAAAACTGTTGCTGTTAGGTCAATATATGCGTTTTAGCCTTTAGCCCATAGAAATCTTACTATATTAAATTTCTATGCTTTGACCCCAAAGTTAGACTACGAGGGTGGCGATCAGTGAAGGAGGGTGCCCGTATTAACGCGGACAACTCGATACACCACCACTCAGGCGTGAACCGGGTTCGGCGGTTAAGTCCTGAGTGCTAACTATACTACATTATCCCAAACCGACATATCTAATCTTTCACAGGGAAACCCCCGTCACGTTTTATACAACTATTTCGAGATCAACTGAGTTGAGGTGTCACGCCAATGACTTCACTGCGCCTCTATATCCGTGAACATGTTTACGCATACTAAGATGTTTTCAATTTAAAGGGATGGATATATGCCTAGTATTAGTATAATATGTGTGATGGTAACCAAATGACAAATTATATCGTCCTCGTATGTAATCGTGTATTTGGTCCTACACTTTATTTCTGGAAAGTAAAATAAGCGTAGATTGGAAAGTCACTGAAGACAATGGAGGAACCGACTTTTAACTATTCCACGTCCATCTTGAGCTAAGCTCCACCCACACCTCGCTCGTGTTGGAACCGATCGATCTCTGAACTCCCTGACGCATCAATTTTCAGAAAACTGTATTGGTAAGCTGTTGTCTGATTATTTTGAAACTAATTTGACCGGGTGGGTTTGCTGCCTATTAGTTTCAAAGTATTCAACAGCATGATTATTTCAATGTTTTCAATTTAAAGGGATGGATATATGCCTAGTATTAGTATAATATGTGTGATGGTAACCAAATGACAAATTATATCGTCCTCGTATGTAATCGTGTATTTGGTCCTACACTTTATTTCTGGAAAGTAAAATAAGCGTAGATTGGAAAGTCACTGAAGACAATGGAGGAACCGACTTTTAACTATTCCACGTCCATCTTGAGCTAAGCTCCACCCACACCTCGCTCGTGTTGGAACCGATCGATCTCTGAACTCCCTGACGCATCAATTTTCAGAAAACTGTATTGGTAAGCTGTTGTCTGATTATTTTGAAACTAATTTGACCGGGTGGGTTTGCTGCCTATTAGTTTCAAAGTATTCAACAGCATGATTATTAAATAGTAAAGATATACAATTCGTACAAACTGACGGACTATGAAGCGTTTAAGACGGGCTAAATCGAGCCATTCATGACGTAATTGATTATGACGTCAGCCTATTCGTCACGTTGTTGATTATGACGTAATATGATTGGCTGAGAAACTGGACTCCTCCATTGGCGGGCTAGAGTGTACTGAATGGTCACTAAAGACAGGTGTTGGGATATATAGAGTGCGCTATGAATAACTACTAAGGACCGAGAGACTGAATTCACCTTTCCAGAGTACCCACCCACCATATGACGTCATAATGAACTGCGTGGCGTGTACAATGACATCATAATGGATGACGTCATGAATGACGTCGATAAGTACGTCACGAACGCATATTTGATGACGGTCTATGGGCTGTTGTACAAATTGTTTGCTTTTACTATTTAATAAATATTCTTTTGAATGTTTTGAAACTAATTTGACTGGGCGCTGTTGCAAAATCAACAGCTTCCCTGTATAGTTTTCAGGAAATTGATAGCTAGGGCATTCGGGGATCGATCAATCCAAACACGGCGAGGTGTGGGTGGAGCTTAGCTAGTGATGGGCGGGGCATAGCTAAAAATGGAAAGGTCCATTGCGTCTCTTAGTGTATGTCAGTCCCCAGGAAATATCCTCTGGGCGACACAGAATTTGGAAAGCACATCATGAAGTTATTTAAAGTGCTAGACACGAAGACATTCTTGTTAGAGTTGTTCTTTGACGCACAACCGTAGCCTATTTGTGGCCGAATGCTGCAAGGCCGGGTGGGGTTGCAAAGGGTGGTGGGCCAGGGCCTTCTAATCACTGTAGCCCACGCATGAGCATTTACAAATTATTCAGGCGAAATCTTGCACCAAACCCCTGGGCCAGGGGTTTGGTGCAAGATTTCGCCTGAATAATTTGTAAATACTCATGCGTGGGCTACAGTGATTAGAAATTAAAAAAGAATGGTATTTAATCCTCAGACAACTGGAAAAATTATCTTGGAAACCCCGCTGGTGAGAGAGGAACGAGTAATGATGGGTCGGGTAAGTTATTAAGCACAAAACAAACCTGTTTCAAACGATCGCAATTCAATAGCAATTTCCTCTAAGATGTATCCGTTGTGGTACAAACTGATGTAAGTCCATCTGTGTTTTTCACCGACTATGTGGTTCTACTGGATTCTAGTCTTGGATAGGATTAACTGGTAAAATGCATCTAGGCGTGAAAGCTTGTGGGAAATCAATGACCTTACTTTAGGTACAGCACAGCTCAGATATAGCTTAAAGTGTTTCCGAATCAAAATAAAACGTGCTGTTGAATATTTTGAACATAATTTAATTGGAAGACATTGCTGCCCAATCCATTTATGTTCAAAATATTCAACCGAAAATTTTTTTACATGGTGTGACACTGCTCAAAACTGTACTAAGTAACGTGTTTCAGGTTTTGATTTGGAAACAGCTTATTTATGACAGTGTGGGTATGAATGTCCTTGGACCCGAGGGAGACTGATGTATGGCTGGGGCCAAAACCTAGGGATCGCGCTATGGGGACATACTATGGGAGAGTCGCAACCTGTGGGGGGGGGGGGCTTTCGCTCCTTGTCCCACCCACCCCAATTCAACGCATATGTATGAGCTGTCCTGTAGGCCTGTCACCAATGATTAAGCCTACCGTAGCTATACGTTACTAATATAATCGACCGGAATATTTATTCATAACCCGTTAAAAGATCGATGGTGGATGTGGCGCTTTAATACGCTAGTGTTTGTTGAATCGAATCAGTCATATTTATTCTCAATAAAGGTAGTTATTATGCGTCGCGGTACTAGCCGCCCGTGTCGTTTGACCCAGAATCTATCAGGTGTGGAGGACAGGTAAGCCCGTGTGGTATCTGTCGTGATACAATAAAGAGGGTAGAAAGAAGAGTGGTACATTGTGAATCATCGATCATCGAAATAGCCAATTATATATAAGGTCTTACGACTGAATGCATAAACGACGGAACATTCCTTGGAGCGATTTGTCATTAGATTGGTTGTCTACCTGAGATTTCTGTTTGTTATTAAATAAAACATATCCCGTGCTAATTACGATATAATGTAGCCGTGTGTGTATATGATTGACACCTTGAAACAGGAACATATTTAGCTAGATGTGAACTATCAATGCTGGAGACAGGTGTGTGGGATCGTACTGCGCGCTAACATAAAGGAGAATTAGTGAATAACGAGGATATATTACGCTATGGTAAGACTTTAATCAGTTTCACCTTAGCTATTGACATATGTGTATATCGATCTAATCGGATCAAACGACACGGATGCTTGTGCACGTGTGTGTGTGCGTGTGCGCAAAAAACAGCACCGTTTCGTTCGTGATTTCACTATGGTGTGTATGGGACTGACTTAAATTCGGGGTATAGCGTGCATGAAGCAGGAGCGGATTCAGGGCTTGAAGTCATTCACCCCTTCACAGAAACCCGTCACTCTGAACGATCGCTACCCCCACCTCCCCCACCATAGTCCTATCCTTCCATGGGCCCATCTGGCTGCCTGCCCGCCCGCCCGTCCGTCTGTCTGCCATCAACAATTGTGGCACGTTATGTTGCTGGACGAAGTGACACCCAACCTGGTTAAAATGTATACGTATCTCATGTCAGCGTTGTGAAACGAAGTTGATCCTATGGCCAACCCCACAGTTATGACCGCTTAATAGTTTCTTACGTATAGGACCCAATGGGTAATGATATGTTTTCCGTGGCACGTTTTGTCATTGACATATAACGCGCTGTATGAGTGCATACGCAACAACCAGTATACGACCTAGAGCAGTCTAATCTAATTTCTGGATAACAGGTCAAAGTTAAATTTTCCTATTGGAAGTCATAGTACTTTTTGGCAATCTTTTGTCCAATTTATACCAAATCTGATGAAGACTAACCCTTTCAAACCTGAAATACCATAATCCTAATTTCAAAATATTCGTACTGGTAAGCTGTTGAATATTTTGAAACTAATTTGACAGGAACCAGTTTGCTGCCATGGGCAGCAACAACTCCCAGTCAAATTAGTTTCAAAATACTAATCATAATAATTATTAAATCGTAAATGATTTTGGTGTTTTGGCCTTTCAGGTTTAAGGGGTTAATCTATTGACACCTAATATTTGCATTGTACAGATGAAGTTGATCCAATTACAAACACATGAGTTATAGCCCCTTAAAATTGTCTTACTTGGAGTCAATAGGGGAAAGATAATACGTTGGCGTCATGTTTCGTCATACTTGGTGGTGTACCTTTTGAGCCAAGTCTACTACCTCATAGGAAGTAGGTCTGTCTGGCTGACTTTCTGGATAATATGGGTCCAAGGGAAATTTTTCTATTGGGATCAATAATAAATTATTCAGGAAATAGGCCTATTTTTGTCATCTTTTTGCAATTTTTGCCAAATTTTGTCAAAATGGTCACAGCCATCTGGTCTTTGCGCTGTATAAATAATGTTGATCTTATCTAAAACGTCAGAGCAATGACGCATTAAAATGCGCTTAACCATTTCACTGATGAATTCCACATATATGATGAATTCCCCATATATCTCATTATCAAGGCACCCATACATGAAAACTGTTGAATACTTTGGAATTAATTTGACTGTAAGCGGTTGGTGCCTTCCAGTTAAATTAATATCAACATATTCAACAGAATAAGTCTTATGGCATAAAGAATTGAGTTTTTCAGGGATTTGTTGTTAAAAGAGACTCCAAAGACCAAAAACGAAAAAAATCATCTACAATTCAAGAACTTTGCTGCTGAGTATTTTGAAGCTATTGAGTGAAAGCTATCAATACATTCGTCACATTAGTTTCAAAATATCCAACACATTACCTGTATAGGTACCATGCAATTGTGAGTCTGGGAGTTCTGGTTTCAAAGTGGTCAATCGGCCTTTCTAGTTTATTCATCCATCATATGACGGCATAATCAACTACGTGACGCGTAGGATGGCGTCATAATCATGACGGCATGAGTTATGAGCACGACCGATTTAGTCCGTCTTAAAGGATTAATAGTCCGACACATTGTAAGAATTGTATGTCTTTGGTATTTAATCGAATATTTTGAAACTAATTTGACTGGGCGCTGTTGCTGTCGTATTTAGAAATTAATTTAGGAGTGCAAGGTTAGGATGTGCTGCTGCTTATCAACTCCCAGTACAATTAGTTTCACGATCCACAGAATGATTTTTAAATTGTAAATTCAATAAAGGTATACAATGGGCGTTTCCAGTTTATCTATCCATCATATGACGTCATAATCAACTATGTGACGTGTAGGATGATAATAAATAACAGCACGAATGACTCGACTTTTTTATTATAACGTCATATGATGGATGAATAAACACTTAATAGTCCGACACGTTGTAGGAATTGTATGTCTTTACTATTTATTAAACATTCTGTCAAATATTTTGAAAATATTTGACTTGGCGCTGTTGCTGCCAGGCAGCAACAGCACCCAGTCAAATTAGTTTCAAAATATTCAATAGCTAACCTGTATAGTTTTCTGGAAATTGAGATTCAGAGAGTGCAGTGATCGTTTGATCCCAACACGAGCGAGGTATGGGTGGAACATAGCTAGATATGGGCAGTGCCTAGCTAAAACTGGAAAGGTTCATTGGGAACGATACTACTTTAGCTGTACGCCATATTTATAGAGCTCTTATGACTTCTAAGATGGTGGGTACTTTTACGCCAAAGCTACCCGCCAAATAAGAACTACGCCAGTCTGATCTAGTTTTGGTATGATATAGGTCAAGGTGAATGTTCTCACTGGCACCAATATTATATTATTCAGTAAGCATCTTTTGGGAGATTTATACGAAATCTGGTCAAAATGATCCTATTGGCATTTAAAATTGACATCGTTCAAATGAAATTTATCTAATATTAATCACCAGAGTTTTGGCCCTTGTAATTTTAAAGGCATGTAGGTTCAAGAGTTTTAAGTGTTAGATAGGCGAGCCAGTGCACAACACTGCCTATCTGCCTTCCTGCCTGCCCGCGCGCGTGCTTGCCTGCCTGTGGGACGGTCGGTTTATTTGTTAATTCGTTTGTTTACTTATTCCTTTATTTATTTATTTCACCAGGATGTCTACACAGCGGTAATAATTCTGTCGGCTGTCATATGCATTGTCGTTCCTACAGTGGTAATCATATGTTGCTGCTGGTGCAGTTACCTCAGACGACGGAGACTACATGGTAGGATGGGAACCAGCAACCCTGCACTAAGCAGTAACTTTGGCTTGAGTGAAGCCCCTTCTAGTAGTAATACACACGAACACGACGTATTTACAGTAGACGGACATATGAGTGAAATGGATAGGAACTCGGTCCATTTACCAGCAGATTTTAACGACCTTCCTCCATCATACGATGACATATTTGGAAGGGCAGACAGGCGACCACAAGGAAAAAGTGATAATCATTTATCATATATGATGTATGGAGGAGTGTAAAAATTAACTATGGTGAAACCATTGCATGCATAGTCTTGAAGCAATGCCATGCATAGTCGTCCGTAGGCGGTGCATCTATATGTGTCCGTACTCACCAGATAGCCATTTGTTAAACGTTTAATACTGGACACGTGCTTAAGAAGGAGCCCTACCCTCTAGCATAGTCGTGGAATGTGAAATGGGGTAGCTGATGTAAGTTCAGTATGTGTAAAATAACAGCTCGCAGTAATGGATACTGTACACATACGTCTCAATGTGATAACATACACTAGAGATATGGGAAACAAATCGATGTCAAACGAGCACTTTGGTTTACCAGAGCGTATACTGTGACCAGTTTGATAGGTGTGTGCTCAATCTTCCACTTTTGCGTGCCCCGATTTGCACGAGTGCGTTCAGTTTGTAGCTCAGCTGATTTGTTAGCCAGCAGAGGTATAGCAATCACAACAGGTCTAACGTCAGTCTATCTGGTGTAAATAATGGTGGAACGCTTTGTTATTTCTGGGCATATTGACATCAAATCATGTCAATATGTTTATATTACCAGATAATATCTGTGTGACAAAAATGGAACTGATTCGACCTCAAAACTCTAGAGATATCGCCCTTGAAAACTTTCTACTATATGAAACAAATGGGAAAATATCGGTGACATGTTTCTTCATGTTTGACTTGCTTTGATGGGTAGGCACATTTGGGCAAAAACTACTACCATATAATAACTAGGTTAGTCTGACCTATTGTATGGACAATATCTAGGTCGAAGCTAAGTAAACCGTTGGAGGAGTTGTGATGACAAGAAATAAGTATTGTTCATTGACCTGATAAATGATGATGGAGTGATGGACAAACAAACACCACATTCACATCTTCAGACACTAATGATAATACTCACCAATTACCGATAGAGAGTAATCTCTCTTGGCCTGAAAGTGGATATTTCTCAAGACCACTGTCGATGCCAGTTTCGGCTGACTTGATCATTAAATGACTAAGCGTTAATAAGCCGAGCGCCAAGGCCCCTTGGTAAACACAGTCCTCACTTTAACACATCTGGGTTTTTTCTGTTTTGTCCCCTACCTACTTGTCACCTTTTATTAACACACTGTGTCTATCAGCGCGCTATGTATGAATTAATACACCCAGGTTTGTATAAACCATCAGTAAATGAGAACATTGGTCAGCTTAAACTGGCCATAAGTGAGAACCTTTACCAGGGATATATATATATATATATATATATATATATATATATATATATATATATATATATATATATATATATATATATATATATATATATATATATATATATATATATATGTGTGTGTGTGTGTGTGTGTGTGTGTGTGTGTGTGTGTGTGTGTGTGTGTGTGTGTGTGTGTGTGTATGTGTGTGTGTGTGTGTGTGTGTGTGTGTGTGTGTGTGTGTGTGTGTGTGTGTGTGTGTGTGTGTGTGTGTGTGTGTGTGTGTGTGTGTGTGTGTGTGTGTGTTTTTCACTGCAATTGGATTTTCGCATTTGGTACTTCAAGTATATGGATGTGTTAATTCAGACATATATGTACTTCGATGTATGTATGCAAAAACCGTACTATGCAAACGTGTCTAGCAATCAGCCACAATACACTTGCTATAATGCGACCTTTATGTTCAAATTTAATACGCTGACACTAACCATGGTACTAAAGCCTGTCGCCCACTGGGAGTATATGTGAATATGTACGAGTGGCCAAGAACTGTGGTCTCAAGCGAGTGGAGGCGACTACCTGTGATTGCATCAACTGGTTATTAATTGAAGCATATCTTCCACTAGGTGACCATTTATTTGGGAGTAGATGTGAGTTTGTACGAGTGGCCGAGACCTGTGGTCTCAAGCGACTACACGCGACTACTTGTGATAGATTATCTCGCACACTAACCAACCTCATGCAACCTATTAATATGTGCACACGCGCAGGCGATTGATTGGAGCGTAATCACGTGTGCGTGCGCGCGCGTGTGCGGGGGGGGGGGGCGAGTTTGAGAGAATTACCTATTTCTTGCGAGTTAGCATGAGACGAGGGTACAAGTCAATGTGACCGCCCTTCTCACATGTTGCGAATAAGTTGAGAGGGATTAAAGACCGTCAGCGAATGCTTGAGGTGGTCGCGGGAATTTGTTAACATATTCAATACTCAATGAGCAGATGGTGGCCACTTGCGAGCGCCTGCGAGCAAATCCTTTCCAACCTCGCAACTATTCCAAGGCCTCAACCACTAGCACTTACTCGCATCTTCTCCCAATGAAATTGTCGCCTAGTGGGAGATAGGCTTAAAGCCCGTCTACCACTAGATGGCCATTTCCTTGGGATTAGATGCCAGTACGTGCGAATGGGTGTGACCTTGACATAGTCGCTAGATGAGAGAGGGGTTGCTCGCAAGCGCTCACAAGCGGTCGCCAGTGGTCGCCATCCGCAACTCATGGTCAGCGTTGCTGGCTGAGTTTTGAACATGTTCAAAATTCCCATGATGTCTGCAAGCATTCGCTGACGGTCTCAAGCCGATCTCAACTCACTTGCAAAATGTGAGAAGGCAATGACTTGCAGTCCGCTAGTGATCTTGAGTTATCTCGCAATAAGTAGGCAATCGTCTCAAATCTGGAGAGTCGCTGCGATCGCCCCTCTCACACGTTGCTAGTTCGTTGCAATCAATCGTAAAAGATCTCTCGGTCTGATAGATAATTTATCGCAAATTGATTCAATCACAAGTAATCTCGGTCACTCGATTGAGACCAAATGTCTCAACCACTCGTACGTACTCTCATCTACTCCCAAAAAATAATTGCCTAGTGGGAGACAGACTTAATTACGATTGTGTTCATATTAGATGTTGATGTATCGACGACTTTCGTGACCCTGAATACGCTAATTCGATAGATTCGTCGGGATTAGTTAGATTGAAAACAAAATCAGTAGATTATCAGATTCGAAGTAGTTTCTTTGGAATAAATTTGTAATGCGAATGCAATTCATTTCATATGTACGCCGATAGGGGACTCGATTTTAATACTTTGAACTCTGAATTCCCAGGCAAGCTGTTGCATATTTGAAATTAATTTAGGAGTCCAAGGTTAGGATGTGCTGCTGCTTATCAACTACCAGTACAAGTAGTTTCCGGATCCACAGAATGATTTTTAAATTGTAAATTCAATAAAGGTATACAATGGACGTTTCCAGTTTATCTATCCATCATATGACGTCATAATCAACTATGTGACGTGTAGGATGATAATAAATAACAGCACGAATGACTCGACATTTTCATTATAACGTCATATGATGGATGAATAAACACTTAATAGTCCGACACGTTGTAGGAATTGTATGTCTTTACTATTTACTAAACATTCTGTCAAATATTTCGAAACTATTTGACTTGGCGCTGTTACTGCCATAGGCAGCAACAGCACACAGCCAAATTAGTTTCAAAATATTCAACAGCTGTATAGTTTTCTGGAAATTGATAGTCAGTGAGTTCAGGGATCGATCGATCCCAACACGAGCGAGGTGTGGGTGGAGCTTACCATAGCTAAAACTAGAAAGAGCCATTCAGACACTTACTTTTGAACCTTTCACGACTTACGCCATATGGAGGTGACGTCAGTTTAAAAGTGATGTATTTCGATTATTCTGTCTCCCGATTAATTTTACACTGACAGTGACTTGATTCTTTCAATGCATGCGCAACAGAATAAGGTGTCTGTCCGCGTGACACTGGATGCATAGAAATGAATGTATCTACTGTAGGTTTCATGTAAATTCATCATCATTGTACAAATACTCATCCATGAAATAATACGAGTTGTATTTCTAAATGATTTAACATTCTGTGATAATACTCGCTGTACTGCCAGGATTGTACAGAAAATCGATTATAGTCAATTCTAAGATTACAATTGAAAATAAAATGTATCTGATAAGAATTGATTTATAGAGTTGTTATTCTTAGAAGTACTAACACCAGCAGCAGCAACAGCAACAACGACGACGACAACGACGACGACAACAACGACATTCAGACATAATTTCTCCTCTTCCTTGCATGGTCTCCTGAAATTCCAATCTTAGTTGAAACGAGATCTGGTCGATAGTCATTGATGCATAGACAGTCTTGGAACGTTGTATGATCAAGACAACGTCGATAGAATCCCGGCAGCCGCGGGTGAAGCATGGAAACTAGGTTACCCTCGATCATGTCATACTGACCTACTTTTGTTACGCTACATACATTAAGCTTATAATCCATGCATACACCAAGTTTGACTCACTTATAATTATAGGAGATTTTAATGCTAAAACTGGCAATACCAATGAAATTCTTGAAACTGATAAAGTGCTTAAAGATATTTGCCAAGCTGAAGCTGATGACGAACTGTCTATACTGATAAACCCGATAGATAACCGAACAACTCAAGACAAAAACTAAATTAATCCATATGGACACAAACGATTAAATATGTGTAAATATAGCAACCTGTGTGCATATAACGGTAGAATGGGGAGGCACAAGGGATTAGGAAAATTGACTTGCAATAACTAGCGTTGTATAGATTATGTAATTTCGTCCTATAAGCTACTAGAAAACGTCAAAGATTTTGCTGTTATGGCTACATCCTTAGAAGTCAGAGTTACATTCCCAAATACCCGCTCTGCCCGTGTTAATAGGGATACAAACAACCCTATGGTCAGTAACCAACAAATCAAAACACGACCAGCCAGATGGAAATCTTACAAATCTCAAATCTTCGTAGAAAAGGTGCTAGAAAACCAGATGTATACAGATCTCTGCATTAAAACTGTGAGCTATAAAAAAAAAATCGATTGAACTTTAAGATTGATGTTAACCAGATAGTCGAAAACATAGCAACGCTATTTGGAAAAGCTGCTATCAGCGCTCTAGGAATACTAACAAATAGTGAGCAAAACAATAGTAATGGCAATAAAGAATGTCAACTGGCGAGAAAAACATACCATAAATGTGGAAACGAGCATCGGCTAAAGAAAACAGACGCAATCATTACAAATTTAATCGAAACAGTATAAAAATACGATGAACAAAACAATAACTGAAAACAAAAGAAACTTTAAAATTAGAATCGAAAAGCTACATAGAACCAACACACGCGAATATTGGAAAATAATAAAATCACAAGATCCTAAACCAGATAACATGCAAAATACATATTGATGATATGTACAGCTTTTTATAAATCCATAATGCAGCGTGATGATGCACACAGATCCCACAAAATGATACAGAGCAGCCTATAGATGACTTACTAAATGTCGAAATTACGAAGCCTGAAATTAGCAAGGCAATACAATCACTTAAAACAAACAAAGCAGCCGGAGGGGATAATATAACGAATGAATATTTTAAATCTACTGAACATATAATGCTACCCATTTATCACGCCCTTTTTAATTATGTATTCGAAACTGGTAACGTACCCGAGTCATGGACAGAAGGAATACGTAAACCCATTTATAAAGGCAAAGGTCTACTAACTGAAGCGCAGAACTATAGACCAATTACCCTAGTTAGCTGTTTGGCTAAGCTTTTTACATGTATTATGAGCGGATTGACAACTATCTGTAACAAAACAACCTAATGCAAGAAAACCAAGCAGGATTTAGAAAGAAATATTCAACGACCGACCATCTATTGGCACTGCACGTAATCTTAGAAATATATCGAAATATAAAGAAAAAACTATTCTGCGCCTTCATTCGCCTGGAAAAAGCATTTGATAAAGCATGGAGGGAAGCATTATGGGGTAAATTGATAAAAGAACACATGAATGGGAAAACACTTAGAGTCATTCAGAATATGTACATGAACATAGAATCGCGCGGATTTGTGAATGACGTTATATCAGAGCCATTCATATGTAATTGGGGATTGCGTCAGGGTGAAACCCTCTCCCCGATATTATTTAATGTCTACCTTAATGACCTTCAGGAATACCTGGACAACTCTAATTGTAAAGGTCTAATATTAACAGATAACACTGTACTAATGTCCGATGATAGCACCGAATTACAATTAAAGCTGAATGCATATGATGACTACTGCAGAATATGGGATCTCAAAGTTGATAATGATAAAACGAAATTAATGATATTTGGAAGCAATAAACGGGGTTGGGGTAATCTACAATTTAGCCTGGCTGGGGAAATACTTGAAATAATTGACAGATATAAGTATCTAGGAATAAACTTTTTTTTACATAACAGCATTAAACACCTAGCAGAGCAAGCTACAAAAGCCCTCTATTCACTATATAGGAGATGCGAAGATATGAATTTACCTATAAACTTTCAAATTACACTTTTTGATTCGACTATTACACCAATTATTACATACGGCTGTGAAATCTGGACGACTGAAAATACAACACTCGTAGAAAAAGTACAACTGACCTTTTATCAAAGGCTATTGCAAATAAATAGAGGCACAACAAAGTATATGATTTATGATGAATTGTCCCAATACCCACTCGAAATCAGTATAAAACACAGAACAATTGCATATTGGGAGAAATTATTAAATAGCAAAGATGCAAAACTCTCTTATCTGCTCTATACGTATATGTATAATGACTTTAAGAATAATAAGGTACACTATAAATGGATTAATGTAGTCAAGGGGATACTTAATAATGTAGGATTCGGAAGAGCAAAGCATTACACATAGCACAACAAAACATATAAAACCGATTCTTATCGACCAGTATGTCCAATCTTGGCACGGTCAGAGTAATGCGTCATCGAAGAGAAACACCTATACCATCCATAAAACAATATTCAATATAGACCCCTACTTGTGTAAACTAAATTATATGAATTGAATAACCCTAACAAGATTCCACACAGCTAACCACAAATTGCCTATAGAAACCAGGAGATGGGGCGGGTTAAATAAGGAGCATAGGCTGTGTAACCTCTGTAATCAACATGATATAGGTGATGAGTACAATTACCTAGTCCTTTGTGATTTCTTCCGACGTGATAGAACAGTACTGCTCCCGAAATACTACCGGATTAAACCTAACTACTATAAGTTTGGCTGTCTTTTATCAAGTAACAAACTATCACTGCTAAGCAAATTATGTACATTTATACGAAAAATAATAGGGCATTTTAGGTAAATACAATATGCAGTAACTACTACTACTACTACTACTACTACTACTACTACTACTACTACTACTACTACTACTACTACTACTACTACTACTACTACTACTACAAATCACTACTGTTGCTGCTGCTGCTGCTGCTGCCACTATAATAATGATAAGAATATTGAAAGCTACCATGTCCTAATCTTGTACACTAACGTCCAAAATATGTTGAAACAACTACATATTAATATTATACATACAGTGATTTAGTAAAATAACAACTTATTTGTGCCACGAGTTTAAGCTCTAACCCAGACTGTAATTGTCGTTAATATCAATAATATTTATAATAATGATGATATATGATAAAAGTAGTTATAATACTGAGAATAATGTGTATAGATGTGTACCGATTCCTACTCAATGCAACTGTATGTGAATGTTCCCATATGTCACATTGTGACCTGAGAGTAATAAAACAAACTTGAAACTTGAAACTACTGTATGTGAAAAGCTCTTAAAAGGACAGCTCAGAATAAACTTTTGTGACCGACCGAGTATCCGGCTGACCGATTGAGTGGTTTATTGAGCGGCTATACACCGGCCCAACGCGATCAGCGACCACTCTTGGTACGTAAACAAGCACAAATCTGCAATACCCACGTCGTCGTTCACATTTGGAAGAATGTTCAATTGTGTCACTGTGACGTTGGTATTTGACTTTTTTACCCCAAACTTATCAAACAACTTCAGACCCCATAGGCAACCTGTCACCCAAGTCTGGTCAGAAGCGCTCCAATAGAAAAGGCACATATCTTTCAAAATAATCACTTTAATCTCGTCGCCATGGCCTTAAGCTTTTGAGCATAAATTTATCACACAGTTTAAGGACTCCACGGCAATCTTGAACTCCTCTCCACAAGTTTGATTACTGTTTATGAAAAACTCTTTAAAAAGATAGTCCAGAATAAGCTTTTGTGACTGACCAACAGACCAACCGACGTGACGGTTTATTGAGCTGCTCCGCGCAGCTATAAGAGAGCATTGCGTGAATGGGACCGGCTAGACCGGGACCCTATATACGCCATCAAAATTCAGAGTTCAGTGATAAGACGCATTATGTCAAATATATTGATTATTCTGGCTTGGCATATAGCCAGAGAGCCAACTACGAGTCGATCTTTTTAGTCAGCCATTTGCCTCATTATACAGGCTACTACTCTCTGAACACAAACCCCTGCCTGATATCAGTAATTATCATTGAATCAATGCACCATTATTTATCATAATAAGGACATCATGCCTTTTCATGTCTGTTCTGCATCTACATTTAACCTGTATGATGCTATATTTGCTCAATCGCCATCATGCATGCGTTTGGACGAGAATTGGACGTTTCCAGTTTTAGCTCATCCCTAGTTAAGCTCCACCCACGCTTCGCTCGTGTTGGGATAGATCGATCTCCAAACGCCCTGACTATCAATTTCCCAGAAAACTATACAGGTAAGCTGTTGAATATTTCGAAACTAATTTGACTGGGCGCTGTTGCTGCTTATGACAGAAACAGTGCCAAGTCAAATAAGTTCAACAGCATGTTTATTAAATAGCAAAGACATACAATTCGTACAAAGTGTCTGACTATTAAGCGTTTAAGGGACTAAATCGAGTCATTCATGCTGTAATTACTTATGATGTCATCCTACACGTCATGCATTTGATTATGACGCCACATGAGGGATGGATAAAATGGAAAAAAAAATCAATATATATATGAATTCAGTAGCGAGAGGACTAAAACCTACATCTAACCCTTTTGCACTAAGTCAGCCAAACGGAATTTGCAGTGGTATAGAGAATGGCTCATTTACAGAACAAATAGACTATTTTTGAAAATTTACCACTGGAATGAGTCATTCCATTGGTAACTTTGTTAAAATATTGTTCTTGGTCCGCAAATTTACTTTTTCAACGAGAAAATTGAAATTTGCGGATTGAAGGATAACTGTTTTATATCAGTAATAGATGTTTCCGTTTCTACCTATGCACGGGCCTCATCGTCGTTCGTCAAGCCTAGCAAAAGTCCCTATATTTTTTTAGAAACATATGGAGAGAATACAGAGCTAGGGAAATGACGAAAGAATGAGTTGACAAAATTAATGTGACCAGCAAGACTGAGCCGCAACCTCCACCTCCACACACACACACCCTACCCCACCCCAGCTCGCGCTTACAACTGAAGACTCTAGACTAATAATAGCTGATTACGTCGTGACTTTGGAAAATACTAATATTTGTTTACTGAGGCGACTACTGAGAAATGATTCATAATTCTGTGTGTAGGCCCTATATTTTACCCTCTAATTCTAGACTTTGTATGTCGTGCGTATGCCGTATGCCCCACAGACGATACTCGAACTAATACGTATATGGCCGGTTGCACGCAAACTGCTAAGGTAAGCCTCAGTTACCGGCTGAGCGGGGATCAGGTAATCGCGGCTTAAACCTGATATGGCTTGCGCCGAGATCGCCTGAGAAAGACTTTGCTTGCAGATTGGCAAACTGAGTTTGGTTTACGCGAACTAAGCTCAAACCCTACTTCGCTTCTGAGTCAGTCATTATCACAATGTCTCCTAAATAGTCAGTCTCACTGTGTAATTTCGTAGGAAATTTTGGTTAATTTTTGGAAACATGAATGTTTGCAAAGTATTTATCATGACAATTTAGAGGTCAGTAAAGGTAAGTTATGACGTCATATACGATTTCTTGCTGTGAGCTTTAAATACGGATTAAATCATGGCACGCTGCATATCAAATTAAAGCTTATTAAAATGCATTGTCAAAAAGCCTATTGATTTCTTATTTACTCTTTAACGGAAAATGTTATTCATCGCGGAAGTTACACCATAACGTAAAATTGTGACGGTGTGGCCACGTTTAGCGTTTAGTCAGTCTCAGTATCGAATTTCAGGGAAACTTTCTATTAATTTTTGGGAAACACTTTTTTGCCAAGTATTTATCATGAAAGTTCTGAAAAAAGATCTTTTAATTTTTCTGAGTAGGCTCAAGGTCATTTAGAGGTGAATAAATGTCTGCTATAATGGCATATACATTTTCCCATGAGAGCTTTAATTGCCAATCAAACCATGTTGCTTATCCAATTAAAGCTTTTCTGAAATTACGTCATGGCACAAAATCCTCACCGTGTTAGCATCCCATATCAAAGTTAAGTGACATCCACTTTTAATTAAATGTCTCTATCATCATCATCGTCACTTAAGCTACATGCCTCAGGCTCTTCATTTTCTGTGCATGTCAATCCTTTTGATCTACATGTACACCTGGTAGATGCACAATTTGTCTTTTTGCAGGAACACTTAACAAGTTCTAAAACTGCAGATGGTGCTGGCAATAATTGTGTAGTTACTGGAACTAGATCGCCATTTTTTCTCTTTCACCCATTAGCACATGGATCTAAATGCACCTGTATTGTGAGACTGGTCTGACCACAAATAGAAGTCTGTAAATGTGCCCTCAGTGCATCAGTTGGTGGTAACCAGTCACTTTCTGCAGAAAATTTGCAGAATAAATACCAACGTAAAGGTTTCAGCTCTTGCAGTACAACACCAGTGGGGCAATATACCTGACAAACAAAAGTGGAAAGTACTTTCACAGTCTCATCAATGAGATCACCTACTTTACTTATATTTTTGAATGCCTCTATTACTTTTTCATCCGCTTTGCAAAACAACTTAAACCATAGTGTCTTGCTCTTACAAGAAAACCTTCCCGTTGTGCCGCAGCCGGTGAATGCATGAACTCCGATGAGAGATTCTGTTTTTTAAGACCCTAGAGCATCAATTAAAGGTTTAATCTGTATTTTGCCGGATACCATAGAAATAGAGACATTTTGAACCATCTTAGAATAATGACCTATCATTAGAATTAATACATCAGTATCTGGTGAGAAAATACAGAGTTCTTCAGCTTGTGGTGTTAGTGCACTTGCATATACTGCATGCAATATCACAAGTGTATCTGCCTCTTCATGGTTATTTAATTCCAAAACGCCTTCAACCTTGCTGGAAAAGGGGTTTCCCGCTGCTGATACATAGAACATCTTCCCCTGTTCCCTGAAATGAGTCAAACCCTTGTCGGAGAGATAAACTGTAAGGTCTTGTTTGTTTTTTTCTGATGAAAGAATCGTTTGCATGCTGGTGTGTTGGAAATATTTGTACTATCGGTGACGGCATAGGCAATTGCTGACCGTCCTTTCCCTCGGGTTTTTTGCGTGTAGTGGCCTTTAGGGAATCAGGCTTGTAGCAGTCAAAGACCAGGTGTAGTTCGGGGTAAATTTGTGTTAACCTGCTTAAATCAGGAATGTACTGATTAGCAAGGTCTAGCATTGTTTTAGCATATGGTAGTTTCTTCATTTTTTGCAGAACCACCATTCCGTCTACAATTGCTATTTTCAGACCCGATAGAGACATTTCTTTTGATTGTTCTGTTCCAGATATAGAGAACTCTGGATGTACTTGTGGCTCCTCTTCACAAATTCCTACTTCCTTTGTCGAGTCTTGAGTGTTGTCAGCCATTTGCTGAAGCACGTGAATGAGTTTTGCCTTGTCATCGCATGGCAAAAGTGTGCCATCTGAAGCAAATAAAGCCTGTGGATTAACAGTAAATTCATACTGACCAATGGCCGAAGGCAACTCAATTTCTCGGCTTGTCCTCGCAATAACCATTAGCCTACCAAATAGTGACTTTGTCTCTTTTAGTTCCACGGTTTGGGTCTGGGTGTTACCAGCTTCTTACTATTCTGATAAGTGTAGTACTTGAGCTTTTGTCGTTTTATTGGTGCCTACAAACTAACATCGCATTGAAAACGAGCTGATACATAGTCTTCAACCATTTTCTGTCCAAGTTCGTCAAACTGCACTATGTCGTGTACGGTTTCTTGTGGTATTACAGCATGTGTAACCATATTAAATAGTATGTCATTTTCCTCTACTCTGAATGGATTGCAGTAAGACAATATTGTATTCTTTAACTTGTCTACCATAAGATGGTCACGTGTGATGGTTGACTTTAGTAGGCCATGGTGCTTACGGGTTGCATCAGTACTAAGAAACTGTGACTTATACTGTTGATTGATTCCGGCTAATTCTTGGCTAGCTAGAAAAAATCTTTGTCTTGCGGTAGGATTTATCGATATTCCAATCAGTTCCCTGCTTTCTTTCATTACTTTGCTTTGCATTTCGCAAGCATGGTCTGGACCAATTGACACAAATGGTATTTCACTCATTTCACTCATTGTGACAGAGAAATCACCAGAGACAAAGGCAGTCCAAATTTTCAAGTGCTTTCATATCAGAGAGATACCGAGGCCAAAGCCTTTTGTATTTGCTCCTATCCATTGCAAAGAATATCTTAGTCAGTTCTGCTCCTGCCTCTAAATGTAGATACCAATATTTCATTCTCGTTGCTTTAATGAATTTCAATAGTGCCAATGTGTCCCATGTAACTTAACATAGTCTTGAACATCATATTGTTTGCTGATCTAACTGCAGTAAACTCTTGAAGTCTATCTTCAATTCCATTTCCTGCTATGATGTTTTGGATTTCTTCGTGTACCTCTCTTACTTTCATACAATGTGTTTAAGTATTTTCAACTGCGTCTTCACATGCCAATATTACAAAAGTAAATTTGTCCTTAAGGACTGGATTCTCATTCAAGAATTCATCAATAATTTCAAATAGTGTCAAATATGTGGCGATGTGTGCATTGACAGCTCGTTTGTAGTGAGTACAGTTCAAAATTTGTTTTGTTGTAGCAGGTCCATAAATGCCAGATTCACTCCAAGCATCATCAAGTCCAGAGTTTTCTATCGAATCACCAATAGCTCGTATTGCAGCCATGGAGGCATGCCGCTCGCCTAGCCTGAGAACATACTGGTCAGTCAAATGTGGGTGAGAGTCTACCAACCGCAATGCCTTTTCATACAACGCCGTGTCCAATGAAATTACAGTTTTGGGATTCTTATCGCCAATTACCATGACATTTATATGCTGTGCTTGCTTCAATACTCTCAGCAACGTAGACCGTTCATGTGCTGGTGTGGGCCCACAGCTGTCACCTCATGAGCAGGAGAAATGATAGCGGTATATCCATTCCAACCAGGAAGTTAATTGACAGTAGCAGATTTGTCTGATTCCGCTCTTGCAATGAGCCATCCTAAATCACCAGTCTTCTTCTGAACATTGGTAACATTGAAGTCCTTCATACTACCGTTTTTACTGCAGCTTTGAATTTGAGGTTTTGAGCACTCTAACATGGTTGTATATTGTGGCTTAAGGGTGAAACTTTGTGAGTTTTCAATCTGCAGTGGTTCATAAATATGCTCACCATCTTTCTTAACTGTTTGATAAACTACAGTTATCGTTCCATGCAACGTATCTTTGCCATCGGGAGTGTCTTCACTGAAATCTGTATTGTCTGCAACAAAGAAGACAAACTTATTTTTCATGAGAAAGGGTACCATTAAACTGTTGCATGCTAGTGATGACTGCACTGGCTATAGATGTTTCTAAGAGCAATGTGCGAGTATAAGATACACAATAGCCATGAGCTGACAGAAGATCAACCAATGCCTTATTTCTAGTATCATGGTGAACAGTCAATGCCAGAACTAATGCATTTGGATTTCCCCCCTCCTTTGGGGGTTCTGGAGGTGGCTCCATCAGTCTTCTTATTGCAATTAATTTGTCTGTCAGATTTCTGATTGTACATGATATCTTGACATATTGTTATGACATTGCATTCTAAATTCCTCTTCTGAACTTGGCTGTCTACCGCCATTATAGGCCCACTGATTATCCACCTTATAAGTGTATAAAGCAATGGAGGCACATCATTTGCATCACTAGTAACCTGGACGTCTTTCATATTGCCATTCTCGGATACAAAGGGTTTCATATGCCTCCTTATTGTGTTGGCACACATATATATATATATATATATATATATATATATATATATATATATATATATATATATATATATATATATATATATATATATATGTGTGTGTTCTATGTTATTTGATTGGTCAGTGCAGGAGTTCATTAACCGATTTACCATTTATTGCTGAGAAGCTCTGGTGAGTAGATAAGTACAGGCTTTGTTAGTGGAGTTTGTTGCACGGTCTCCAAATGTGGTAATTCCTGTAGGATACGCATCTTTAGCCGTTTACGGGAATATGTTGGAACATGAGACATGACAGTGTCACCTAAAAAACTTATATACGTGTTCTCAATATCTTCAATTGACAGATAAGCTTTATTTGATGTTTGAAAGTCGATCATATGGATAAGTTGAATAAATGCTGTTATTTGCTTCTAGTTTTATTGCAAGACCTCTGTTTTTGTAGATGATGCAGATCTCTGGACATACTTAACCCAACGTATTCTGTGGTATTTCACATCAATAGCATGTGCATCCGTTGGTGAAATTGCAGTATTAAGTCTAACTTTAAAGTCATCTCTGTCACTATTGTCAACAGCATTTCTTAGTTCCTTACCCGCATTAACAGACCTCAAATTGAACAGTTCTTGTCCACTGTCTACTTGGCAAAAGAAACACATATATGCGTTAAAGGGTTCTGTATTAGAACGACTAAACCTAGTACGTGTGCTTTGGACGATATCAGTCGATGTTGATGGTCTGGCCACTCAATATGGTCTGTCTTTTCTCTTAGGCATAAAGCTGCCAGTGTCGACTGATTTTCTTTAGCAGGCTCTATTTTTTCCTTGTTAGTAGAATCGCTATAGCACTGACGATGCCAAAAAACGTTCATTGATTTCAGAGAAGCTATCGTTTCTCCCTTCAGTCTCTGAGAAATAGCTACATATTCCCATCTTGTAGTGCTCCTCGCTCTTGGATAGAACTAATCAATTTATCATATGATTCATCCTTTGGTTGCAAAACCTTAACATCGCACAAATCTTCTTGGCATATAACACACCGTTTAGGGTCTGTTTGAGTTTTTACCCTTTTAGTACCAATTGCTTTTAGCTCTGGAATATTATCCATTGTATTATTGGGCTTGGGAAAGTACAATGTATGCTATAATTATTTTGTAGTTTACTATAAAAACTACAGCGTATGTAAATATATTGCATACCTGTCATAAAATCTGCGAGATTTCGGTTAGACAATTTAATAGCATGCAGGAATTACTTTGTGTGCCTAGCAGACAACATAAAGCAACACAACTTTAAGAAAAATACATAAATTTATTTCCCATTTACATCTGCGATCACTTTCTAAATTTATCCCGGGCTATTTATTTCTGAAAATTTATGGTCTTATACCTAGAAGACTGCATAGCATTGCGAAATTATAGTGTAAAATAAATCGCAAACCAAAGGAATAGTTACATTTTGCTTTATTCTTCAAAAGAGTTGTTCGTGATATGTAAAATAGTATATGGAACTTTGAAGTTCAATGTTAAAGGACAATTCCGGGATTGGTAAAAGTGTACTTTATTTGAAAGATTACTATATGACTAACATAATGGATCCTAGATAAAAACAATAGACAAATAATACGAGTAATTATACCATCGTAAACATGGGGTTATTTTATCTCCCGGGCGGCACCATTTTCTTGCGACGAGAGCGAGATTTCACGAGATCCTGACGTCATCCCCGCACCAATGCTATCTTTGCCTAGCACGAAGGCTGTACAGTAAATATGTATATGCATGAAGGCCTAACATGTGCTAATTTGTAATCGTTAGGACATTGCATGTCTAGTTAAGCTAGTAAGTTTTTCAAGTAATTCTAGTATCTGAAGTCGGTGGGAATCGTTAACCCCTACACCGCTGAAGCATAGATTCCATTTTCTCTATCCTATCAGAATGTGTTCATTTTGGTAACAATGCTGCTGCAAGTCATTGCTGTGACCGACAGCAATACGTTTCAGCAACATTTGTTTTCAAAATGTATCTTGCGCATTTTACTCCACGCGATAAGGGTTAAATGAAGTGGCACACTTGACACGTGCGTGTTGTCAAATTACTCAGCCGACTCGAGATACCGTTATAGTGTGTGTCGCAGGCAGTGTAAATATATATTCCATGAAAACATATGATAATATTGCTGGAACTACCGAACCGATTGTAATAAGTCTGATACCCACCTGTAGCAGCAAATTCGATTTATCCAATGCTCGGGATGTTAGAATCGGCCTAGTCCTTCAAAAGATACACTCTGCGGGAAAAACTCAGCCAGCAAAATTTCAAACAAAAACTTCAGGATGCGCTCTATCCATCATCCCATATCAGAATGAGTATTACAACTACAATGACAAAATTTGCTGTGCCGAAGCTGTACAATGTTATCACAACGGAAAAAATCAATCAAAATATCCTACTTATTGAAATTACTACAGCTTGCCGGGCAATATTAATCGGAGATGAAAATTCCCAGATTTTATGTCAATATGTTAATTCATTTGGTTATATCTCTGGAAATATTCACGTGAGCAAATTTATGATTGGTCCCGCAAATAACCATTTCTTTCAGCCTTAAGCACACTCCAATTTAATGACAATACGCGAAGATAGCGTCTGCGAGACAAAAACCATCTCATGCTGAATTTTACCAAAAAAAGGATAACATATTCTCAGATCGTATCTTAGATGAATAATTCGTTTTATATATTCCAGTCTTTTTTAACCTGTTGTCCGATATTAACATCCATTATATCATATTACTCCCTAGGTCGGCCCATATTTTAGAGATTCTAGAATCATTGGAATCGCTTCAGCGGTTCGTTTGCTAATATCATTTACGTATACTTCCTTAAAATATATACCCGCATCTATTGGCACCGCTCCTCTTGTCATAGCAATAGCGGTGGTGCGGGGCTGACGTCGCTAGACGCGATAAAATGGCAGCGCCCCGATGAGAGAAAAATTGTCAATTTTACCGACTTTATCTAGTGATAGTTGGTTACGCTATTTCTATCTGGTTATTATTCTGGCGCAATTTCATTAAACATGTAATCATCTTTCAAATAAAGCACACTTTTTATCATCCCGGAATTGTCCTTTAATGATACCGCAATGTTGATCATTTAACGATTTTTGCGCTATAACGTAACTTTCGCGCCGAATAACTTTGTCCGTTAAAGAGGAAATACAAAACAAACAAGTTTTCTGACAATGCATTTTAATAAGCTTTAATTAGATATACAGCATGCTATGGTTTAGTTCAGATTTAAAGCGATCATACCAAGAAAACAAATATGACGTCATATCTGACCTTTCCTGACCTCTAAATGACCTTGAACCTTGTCAGAAAGAATGGAAACATTGTTTTTTAGAATTGTTATGACAAATACTTTGCAAACATGCGTGTTTCCAAAAATTAACAAAAAGTTCCCACGAGTTTTATTTTTGACACAGTGGTGGACTAAAAGCAAAAACGCCCACTTTTACAGAGCAAGCTTCTAGAGATGGGAATAGATTATAGATGACGCCAACTAGTTAAATGGCGATGAAAGATCTGAATCACGCTTATTGGACATGATCTCACTCAGCATTTCTGAGATGCTACGACACCAGATCCACTTGCCTAATACATATGATCGGAGGCTGCTCCTGCTGCTGCTGCTGCTGCTGATGATGATGATGATGATGATGATGGTGGTGGCGGCGGTGGCGGCGGCGGTGGTGGTGCATGTGTGCTGCGTAGGGTAGGTCGTGGTCGCGTGTCAGCAACAATAACGAATTATTTAAAAAAATTTTAATACTGTCAAATATGCTTCTATTGAGGGAATTGACAGCATGCCATATTCGGTAGCTGCAGGATTTACAGCAGCAGTAGTAGTAGTAGTAGCAGCAGCAGCAGCAGTAGCGGTAGTAGTAGTAGTAGTAGTAGTAGTAGTAGTAGTAGTAGTAGTAGTAGTAGTAGTAGTAGTAGTAGTAGTAGTAGTAGTAGTAGTAGTGGTAGTAGTAGTAGTAGTAGTAGTAGTAGTAGTAGTAGTAGTAGTAGTAGTAGTAGTAGTAGTAGTAGTAGTAGTTGTAGTAGTAGTAGTAGTAGCGGCAGTAGTAGTAGTAGTAGTAGTAGTAGTAGTAGTAGTAGTAGTAGTAGTAGTAGTAGTAGTAGTAGTAGTAGTAGTAGTAGCGGCAGCGGTAGTAGTAGTAGTAGTAGTAGTAGTAGTAGTAGTAGTAGTAGTAGTAGTAGTAGTAGTAGTAGTAGTAGTAGTAGTAGTAGTAGTAGTAGTAGTAGTAGTAGTATCGGTAGCGCCAATAGCAGCAGTCGTAGTTAACAAGCGTTAGTGGGAGGGCGAGACCGTGAGACTGGACGATGCGTTGAGTGGAGCTTGAGCTATACGTGCACAACCGGCCAATATAGGCTATTTATTGATTTAACCCTTTAACCCTCGAATATGTTCAACAAAATTTCAATTTTCTCATAGAAAATGTCTATTTGCAGACCATGTCGAGCCAGTCATTACAGTGGTAAATTTTCAAAAATAGTCTCAATATTTCTCAAGCCCACTTCAGAAGCCGTTTTTGGCAATTTTGAGTTACAGGATTAATGAGATTGCATTTAGTTCGGACAAAGCCTAATTAATCGAGTAGCTGGTTGGCTGGTAGGGGTTGGTGGCAGTGCGAGTGGGGTGTGCTGTGTGAGGGGTGGGGTGGGGGTGGGTCATCTCCTGGAAAATGTCTAAAACTGAATGCTGAATGTCCCCCCCCCCAAAAAAAAAACAACCCACCCGCCGCACCCCCTTTAAACACTAAACAAAATTAAGTCAGGCGGGATATTATATGTTATATGTTAAACGGGAACTAACCCACACTCCGAAAGTAGAAGATACAAATTCAGACTTTATTTAAAATTAGCTCATAGCTTGACCACATGTATTAAGAGACCATCTGCCTTAAAGACTTAAAGAAGCATCATCTTGCAGGCATCAGACACCATTCCTTAAGGTAATGGACCATTCCAGGTTTTTCCCCAGGCATTCCATGTCCCGCCTATCTCTAGCTAAGCTCCATCCACACCTCGCTTGTGTTGGGTTCGATCGAACTCAAACGCCCTGACTCAATTTCCAGAAAACTATACAGGTAAGCTGTTGAATATTTTGAAATTAATTTGATGGGGAGCTCTTGCTGCCACGCGCCCAGTCAAATTAGTTGTAAAATATTCGACTGAATATGTTTAATAAGTAGTAGACATACAATTGGTACAACGTGTCGGTATTAAGCGCTTAAGACGGACTAAATCGAGTCATTCATGCCGTAATTTATTATGACGTCATCCTACATGTCATGTAGTTGATTATGACGCCATATGATGGATTGATAAACCGGAAATATTGACTTCTATTAATAAGAGACCATCTTTGCTCCCAGCTATGCAATGCTCTCCTCGTTTTGGCAGTAGACTATGAGTAAGCAATCTCCTTTTCAGGAGCAAAAACGTACAGAAACATTCACGTTCATCAAGACAAAAATAATCGTTTCATGATGACAACCTTTTGAATGGCACAGATCTTGGGATAAATACATTTTCTTAGAGAGTGTATTGCCATCTAAACTTTTTTCAGAGAAAATAGAATAATTTTACAAGCAAATGGATATCTATATTTACCTGCAGAAATGCAAACGATGCACTCTGAGAGCGTCTAGATTTTAAAGTTTACCTGATTCCACCCCACTCACCCCACTCGGAACAGGTTTCGATCACAAATCAACCCCCAATTATGGTCCGCTCATGTAGCCTGTAGACATAAATGTGATATATACAGCATCCATCGTCTATATTCCTCCAGCAAACTCCGAAATCACATCGTGTGAAACATCATCATCATCATCATCATCAGCAGCAGCAGCAGCAGCAGCAGTGATTGCAATATCTATAAGATATGAATGCGTATTCCCAAACAAAACCAAAGACATGATACAGAGATCGGAGACGGTCTATATATATACTTATTTTAAAAATAAATATCACGTGAACCCTTACTAATTTTACAAACATTTCAATTAGGACCTTCGGGATTTAAAGAGACGATTATGAACACTGAGGTGTGTTGGCGGGTGTTAGATGGTTCTGTATGGGTCGAATTCCCCCAAACTTCCACCAGGCCTGAGAAAGAAATGGTAAAATTTTCCACATTCTGAGCATAAATGCCAACCGAATAAAGCGATCCGAATCTTCCACTCAAGTATATGACGTCATAATCAATTGCGTCCTATTTAGGCTGACGTTACAATAAAAAAGACGTCTAGCTCCGTCATGAACATTTAAGTCTGTGAAAGTGTACACATTGTATGTCTCATGGATTTACTGCTTATTATTCATTCTGTTGAATATTTCGAAACTAATTTGGCTGTGAGCTGTTGCTGTCCATGGGCAGCAACATTCCCCCAGTCAAAGTAGTTTCAAAATAGTCAAGAGATTACCTGTATAGGTACCTTGAAATGGGTGAGGCATAGATAGAGATGGACTCGCTGATATATCTATAACGGTTGTATACAGAATTACGCGCATAATATGTTCATAGTGTGTCAATATTAGTAGTTGAACATCAATTTTAAAAATAGATTTTTTTATTTTATAGATATCGACGACCAAGGGTCCATGAGAGGCAAATTAGAAATGCCATAGACGTAGCAAACAAATTTTACGACACAATACACCACCATTTCGAAGAGAACACCAAAGTATTCCCTTACAATTTCCTATTGGATCATTCAGCGAGAGTGTGTGACCTACAAGTGATATGGTGTGGTTATGTCTATATCTGATTTACTTATCCCATTTAACAGATTACCAGAGAATTAATCTTACCCACTTCCGAACAACAACGCACTACTTACCTATTGAAACAGGGCGTTGGGAGGGGATACCAAGAGAACAACGACTTTGTAAATTACGTACCCAGAATGAAACAGGTGACGAATAGGCCTACCACCATATATTCACCCGTGATTATTTTTTTAAAAGAAAGGGCAGACATCTTACCTAAATATAGCTACGTACGTCCAAATTACTATACATTACATACGTTACTTTCTACGCACAATACAAAGCTGCTAGTAAAACTCTCTAGATTTATCAAGGTAATCACGCACCAATTCCCAGCCCGTAGGAAGATAATGAATTAAAACGTCCAATGACGATGATGACATACCATGCCACCGACAGTAACAACAGTAATGATGTTGCTGAAAACTATCATAGTAACAATGCCGGCGACAATAATAGAAAATACGACGACATTGAAAATGACAACAATAGTGTCGATATGAATATCACTGATCGCTAAGACGACAACGAAGATGATGAGGAGGAGGAGGACAATGACGATGATAACGACAAGGTCAATGATGAAGACAAGGACAAGGATGACGACGAAGACAAAGATGACGACGCTAAAAGAAAATATCAACAATACGAAAGCAACAACAACGATGGTGAAAAGAACACCAACAACAAGAACACCCCCAACAAGGACAACAAAACAACAACAACCACAACCATATAGTATTAATAATAATAATAATAATAATAATAATAATAATAATAATAATAATAATAATAATAATAATAATAATAATAATAATAATAATAATAATAATAATAATAATAATAATAATAATAACAACAACAGAAATACATCAACATCAACAATAATTTCAACAGCTGCATCGACCACAACGACAAAGTGGGACGACAACAACAACAACAACAACAATAATAATAATAATAATTATCAGGATCTATGGCATAGATGTATAGGACTACTGTATCTTGTAAAAAGACAAAATCTAACTGTAAAAATATAATATGTACCCGCACCATATAACTATTATAAAAAATCCCCCATATACTATCCTGATATAGTCAGGGGTGTAAATAAACATTTCATTTAATTTCATTTCATTTCATTGATATCTTTGATGTGGTCCGTGTGTATTTATTTAGTGGTTGGCATCATGCGCGTTGATAGCACTTGAAATGCGCACGCAATGAGGGTTGTAGAACATGTGGGGTCAGGTTCTGCAACAACCTTTAGCAAGTTTTCAAAATATAAAAGTGTACGCATTCATCAATAACTCTGGCTCTACTGGTGTAATCTTTTCAAAACATGGATTGAAGCGTGCCATGTGGTCCCTAGCACATATGCCAATTTTGTGGTCTACAACGCAACGGCTGGGTTGACGTGTATCCGTGTGGTCCCACAGGCGTATGCCAATTTTACAGTAAAAAACTAAATCGCAATAGCAGCACCACCACGATCTTGTCGCTATACAAATAACATATAACATCCCTGTTAGAAACGAGTATACCTACAAAACCTTCTGAAAACAGATACTGGGTACTTATACACGGTAGATTTATTTAGAGGAATTACACACGTTTAAGGCATGAAAATACAAGATAAGTACCCGACTTAATATAAGTTTGCATTGAATGTAAGAACACCAAGACCAATTGATTCCATAAAGAACATATGCAAAGCATATAGAATATTTATAAACTTGCATTGAACCGATAGATTTTAATTGCTTTATTATCCCTTAACTTGATCAAGATAAGGAACACAAAAACTGATGATGATGTGATAATTTATTAGTTATTATCACTATATTTAATTTGATGATGCTTGAAATTACTATCATTTGGTATTAGAAGGTACGGCACCTTTATTCCCTATGGTTAGACATCATTAAAATGTAATAATATATAATTAGAGTTTTATTTTACTTGTCCCTTACGGGTCTGCGATAACTTAAAAGAATATCTATAGTTGCCATATGTATTCATATATATGATGAAATTTACAAGATAATTTTCCGTGAAAGGCACATTAAAATTATATTATAGACATCTAACTGATGTAGAGTTACCTCCCTTGAGAATCATGAATTTGTTGATGTTTTCTTGAGTCCTCATCATCCAGTACACCGGAATAAGTTAGCTGCTATCACAGAACATATAGACTGCACACATTTTCACGCGAAGGACCACGGAAACTACCGATTTGGACTAATTTCCCACCTAATTTGCACTATAAACTGCAACTTTATTTTGCTAAGAGAGATTGGTGATACATTTTGACGACGTTTGTTGGGGTGGTGGTGGGGCTATGCTATAGACGGGTACAAAATCTTGAGTTGGGTAGCCATATCAAATATAGGCAAATTTAAAATACACATGCTTAAAAAATTGGACAAATCCTCCCCACCCCACCCTCCACCCCCCACACCTCATGCAAATCAGTCCTAAAATAAGCAGAGTCCATCTGCTGTAAAAAAAATGGTCAGTTTTTGAAAATCAATTTCTTTTTTATGTGGACTAGACCTAAGGATCGTATAGAACAAGTCTGTCAAGTTTTATTCAAATCGGACAACCCCTTGTTAACTAAATTGTCATTTGAAAAAGAAGCGTAACCACAGCGTAATACATAACATATAACGTGGATGCAAATACGCCCTAAAATTATCAAATTTCAAACGACAACAAATTATGGAAAAAATTTGATAATCGAGTCCTACTTTACGTAGAATAGTCATAACCATCGTATAGAACAAATCTGTCAAGTTTTATTGAAATCAGTTAACCCCTTGTTGATTTAAATGCTTTTTGAAAAACGCTTGACCACAGCAAAAACCTTAACCTGGACCCAGAAAATATTCTAAGTGCAAACACGGAAGAAGTATGGAAACATCTAAAAAATCAATATACTTTTGATGCAGACTAGTCCCAAGCATCGTATAGAACAAACCTGTGAGGTTTTATTTAAATCAGATCACCCCTTGGTGATGTAAATGTCATTCTAAAAAAGCTTCACCAGAGTAGACGCCAACGCTGACGCCGCCATCCCACCCACCCCACCCTCTCCCAAAATCTATTTTCATTTCGTGAAGGCGAGATAAAAATGTAATATATTTTTTAATGAAAAATATGGATTTGCTGGTACCGTTCTGTGTGGGGATAGCGGGAGGATGCAGACAGAATGGGTGTCCTGTCCCTCAAGGTTTACTTGGAGCCGGATCGGGTGTCATTTCTACGGACATTTTTTTAGAAAATTAGACTGAGAGGCCTACCACATTTAAAGAGTACTACACTATTTTTGTAATTGAAATACAAATGAAATCACTCACCTCCACCCACACTACTAATTGTCTTTGCAAATTTGGACGATGCCCATTTTGGAGGTTGTGTGTAAGTGTGGAGAGGGGCAGTCGCACACACTCTTAGCTCTGCCGCTCCCATCAGATTTAATCTAATGTGCAACATTCTTATTAGTAGGCTAGCACGGGCAAGTCATTCAACAGTTGAAGACACGCGAAATTGTTAGCTAGTTGGGCTGAATCATCTGTTTGTCTCTGTAGCGACCGGGATGCCCACACATGCCATTTCTCACTCAAACGCGACCAGATCATAATAGCTCAAACAGATGTTTGATCAGACAACTTTATGATTACCCATCGTGTGTAAGTACCCTCCGCTCAAGACTCTCCACGCAGTGCCAGTGTTGTGACTAGTATCAATGGTACATTTCATGGGCGTCGGCATGAATTCTAAAGAGTGGGTCGAATTTGGGGGTGGGTCCGGGAGGGGTGTCCCCCTCCCGCATTGCGGGGATCCGGGGGTCCTCCCCCTGAAAATTTTGAAATCTAGATGCTCTCAGGATGAATATTCTGCATTTCTCAAGGTTAAAATACAAAAATTCGATCAAAATTAGAAGAGCTAAAATATGCTCAGACCTCAAATAATGATTATTATCTTTTGGTGTCGTGGTGTCCATGGGGTCAGGTGTGATAACAATGCCAGCGTTATCTATCTGGGTGGGGGTGGGGGGCGTTCGCACCGGCGACCACCACACGCCATCACCCCCACCCACGGCCGACGCCTATGCATTTGGTTTATATATCGTTATAACTGAATTTCTGTTACGTTTACTTTTAATCTGTCACTGTGATATCACCGCCGCCAACAACAACACCACAGACAATTTTTTCCCTATTATTGTATTGCTTGCGTACCTGTCTTTAGTCAAAATTGTAAAGTATTTCTTTGAATTATTGGTACATGTCTCGTTTGTAACTAACTGTTAGTGAATGGTAACGATACCGGTTCTTTAATTATTCCCGCGCTACAGTTCCCTCTGTTCACCTTAAAGTAATCAATCTTGAAGCAACAAGTCGCTGATGTGTGGCATGAAGGTAGCGCTCTTTATAATTCCATCCTCCAGTTAAAGTATGTTCCTGCGATTTCAAGGTGGGGACCTTAACACCGATACTGAAGAATGCAAAGTACAAGCATGTTCCAGGTAGGTACCGCGGCATCATGGTGTGTTCCATTGTTGGGAAGCTTCTGGAGATCATTATAGCGACCAGACTAAGACTTTTCTTTGTAAGAGTAAGCTCCAAGCCGGTTTTACTGAGGGTGCCAGTTACCCGTTTACTTCTCTTCTTGTGACCGAAACAATTGCGGAACATTATCACAACAATCAAGACATGGTAATGGTTCTGACGGATGCGGAAAAAGCATTTGATGTTGTGTTGCATGACTTCCAGATGGTGAAACTGTACAAACTTGGGATTCCACTATCATTACGGACCATCATGGATGAATGGTACAAAGGGCTGTCTGCCAGACTGAAATGGGGACACCGACTATCCACACCTTTCCCAATTTAGCACGGTACCGGCCACGGCAGAACCTTCTCCACTCTCAACTACAAGGTCTTTAACAATCCACTGCAGATAGAAGAGTCTGGCCTCGGTGCTCATATTGGTGACATTCCAGTACTAGCTCCAACAACGGTGGATGATATCACAGCCCTTGCACCGTACAACAGTCCAGAATCCCAATCAGTTGTTTCTCTTATCGCTGCATATGCTGCAGACCACCGCTTTACTGTGGGAATGTCAAAGACCAATGTCATCATTTACCGTGATAGTAAAGCCGATCTACAGAAATCCGCCATCACTTACAACAGCTACGAACTTGACATTGTTGACCATGCAACCCATCTCGGCATTATCCAGGGATCTGTTCGTAACATTATGCAACAGCGGCTTGAAGCTAATATTTCCACAGCCAGAAAGACAGCATACGTGCTCTTTGGGGCCAGCTTTCATGGCAAGAATGGCTTAAACCCAGTAGTGTCTTGGAAAATCTGGATCACTTACATTCAGCCTCGCCTCCTACACGGAACAGAAATCTGGATGTGTTCTGAGAGGGAGTGTTCATCACTAGAGCGTTTTGCATGCAAACTATTGCGGCAACTATAGTCTCCCTGATAAAGTAGCAATTCCAGCTATTTGTGCCCTACTTGGTGTGCTGCCAGTAACAGCCGAGAGGCACAGATGCGTCCTGGTTTTCTTCCGCAATGTCATCAGCGACCAAACAAGAAGGGAATTTGAACTCACACTTCGCCAACTCTCACTAAAAACTGTAGATGACAGATATTGGTTCTCCTGGATATCACACATTTTGTGGAAATATAACCTTCCATTCGCACATGAACTTCTAGCAGCATCTCCTAGCAAAGAGGACTGGAAAAAAAAGCGTTAACCGTACTATCTCACTCTTTTGGTCTGAAAGCATACAATGTCAAGCGAAAGAGCTCAGTTCGCTGCGTTATCTGTCTGGGGGCCAATTTGACCTGTCATCAATATCCCAGTCTGGCCAACTGTACCGATGTCTACTCATGAAACAAAGAAAGCTACATATAAGGCTAGGATTTTAACTGGCACTCTACGTCTACAGACATCTTATGGGAATCCAAACCAGTATTCACGTGACCCAACGTGCCTGCTGTGTATGGGTACGGCTGAAACCAGAACACACTTCCTGCTTCAATGCCGATTGCTTGACGAGGCTCGTGTCCCTCACTATAGAAGGTTTTGCCAAATCCTATCTGATCTTGGTGTCAATGATCCTACTCCAGACCTTATGGTTCAAGTTTTGCTGGACCCAATTTTATTGATTCATCCGTCTAATCCACTTGTCAATGAAACTGAGCAAATATCTAGAGACTGGATATACTTCACATATTGTTTGAGACAGAGAGTGCATAAGACTGTCTATCTAGATATACAACAACACTTAGTCACTTGTTGGATGTGCGCCTTGAAGAGGCTAGATCTACATTATCAAGAAGAAGTTGGCAGGTGGCTGCCCGACCCACATCACGTAAATCCTGGCTGGAGGTGTGCATACTTGAGCGCGGCTTGTGGTTACATTAGCAACCCGAGTCAGGCCTTTCCTGGTAGGTGGCGTGTGCGCTAGTGTTACTGCCACCAGCAGGACTCGATTGTTCCAGCACCTGACTTGTTCCTTCAGTTATAGTAGACCAAGCGTTGCTTTGAGTATAATTCATAGGTCGATAAAACACATGGACAACACTTACAGGATTACCAAGAATAGTGGGTGGTCGTTGGTGTTAGTTTATGCTATTTGATAATAGGAAACGCTCTCATTCTCTATCTGAAAGACACAGAAAAGGAAACATGTAGACACAGGAATCAACATTGCTGCCTTCTTCGGCTGACATCTTTCCGATAGGTTGATCAGTTACAGTCCACACGCGCCTACACTAGACTGATTAAAAAACAGTTCACAGTTCCTGTTTATTTTTAATTGTTATGCCTATATACACTATTGATTGGTTAGGCTATACACTATTCATTGGTTAGGCTGACAAACTACAGCACGGTTCTCATTATTACAAAACCTGATTATTGTGATTGAGAATGTGATTGGTGTGAAACTATATACATCTAATTACACAGTCCTATATTCTTGATTATATACACCTGTGCAAAAGTTAAGCACCACCCTATTTTTACGCACATGTGAGGGTATATTCATGTGCTATGAAGAAAGCAATAGCATAAACATTTATGTACCCATCCATCTTAGTGCAAGAGGTAATAATGCAACTAGAGGAATGCTGATTATGATGGTGGGGAAACACTGTATGTTTTTGTTTGAACTTGAAAACGAGGCCTGAATATGGTTACGTTGACACAACTGACAACTATTACCCTACAGTTGACACACGTGGCTAGATTGTCATTAATGGTGTCTGAAAACGAAGTTTAACATCTGTGCACGAGTTTGAGACTGTCATTATTAATACCGGGTATATCCACCTTGTGCCTGGATGACGGCCTGGACACGACGTCTCATGCTGGTCACCAACCGACTGATACGCCATTGTGGTATTCGTTGCCATTCAAGATGGAGTGCGTCTGTTAATTCCTGTAGGTTCTGCACAGGAGGATCCCTCCTTCTCACCATGTTTCCCAGAATGTCCCAGATATGCTCAATAGGGTTCATGTCAGGGCTCCTTGCTGGCCATGGTAGGGTTTCGATGGCATTCTGGCGGAGGTATTCATGCACAGCTCTAGCACGATGTGGTCGGGCGTTGTCATCCATGAATATAGGGTGGGTTCCAGGTGCATGATTTACAAAATGAGGGACCACAACTCTATCCAGTATGGAATCTTGATATCTTTGTCCATTTAGTGTTCCAGGTACAGTCAACAGATCCAGCTTACAATCAAATGAGATGCACCCCCATATCATAACGGAACCTCCACCAAATGGAACTTCTTCCATGATGTTACGTTGGTCGTATGCTGTGCGTCTGGACCTCCATACACGAGTTCGACCATCTGTGGCATGAAGCAGGAACCGACTTTCATCGGACCAGTGTACCCGTCTCCAGGATCTCATGTTCCAGTGTCTTCTTTCGTTGCACCACCTCAGACGCTCCTCTTTGTGGTGTGCAGTGAGGAGAGGACGTCTGACAGGTCTCCTAGCTTTCATGCCAGCAGCATACAGTCTCCTTTTGACGGTAGACATTGACACTCTATTGCGCGTTTCCCATTGCTGGCTGAGCACTCTGCTGTTGGTGAATGGAGATCTCCTAACAAGGCGTACTAGGGCTCGATCATCACGGGCAGTAGTCTTCTTCGGTCTTCCAGATCTAGGCCTGTCCTTCACCTCGTTAGTTTGCCCATGTTTTGCAATCAAACGACTGATTACAGTATGGTTAATGTTCAGCTGTCTGCCAATCTCTCTGCATGACATACCAGTGGTATGCATGCCTATGATTTGCCATTTCACACGATCACTTAACCTTCGTCTTGCCATAGCGGTTCACAATCAATAGCTAATTCTCTCTGTACAAATAAACCACGGTCATGAACACAAAATTCCTAATCTTGTCGCCTAAATCTGTATGTAATGTTCTACACCTCAAACTGGACTTTTACATAACTGAACATGTGTGCTGTTTCCCGCCACGCACGGACATCAAGCGGCGTGAAGTCATGCATGCATGTGCATTTCGTACTTGGAATTATGTCAGCTAACGCGGGGACAAAAAGTATGGCAGCCTAGTTGTACCATCATGTTTCTACGTTCTATTGTTTTTGCTGGTGCTTAACTTTTGCACAGGTGTAGTCTACAATTTCGTAGCACTTCCAAAAGTCTTCTTGCAGATGCACCACGTTTGGTTAAGGCATCTGCAATCTATTCCTTTGCTTCTACCAAAACACCTTTATCTCTTGCTCTTGAACCATTTCTCTGAAACTTGCAACATCAACTCTGAGACGTCTATCAGTGATGATTTTCGATGTTTGCAATGTATATTTCAGCGAAGCATTGTTTGTATAGCAGTCAACTGGTGGAAGAGTAGGTAATCTGAATACTTCTTGGACAAGCGCCGATACAAGAAATCCTGCATCAGCCGCCTCACTCAATGCCATAGTTTCTTAGTTACCCTGTTAAGCTTCATTGACTGCCAGCTTATTGGAACAACATGATCATTTCCTCCTTTCAGAAAGACAATGAAGGCACCTTGAGATGACCCATCCCCGATACTCGCATATGTAGCATCTGAATAAGTGACAACACTAAGCTGACTGGGATCTCCAAGATTTGGAAATCTGATGTCCACTTTCTGTGATTTGAGCTTGGAAACCGCTTTGCCTCATGGATCATCTTTATATTTGGGTGTTTACCTATGTTACTCATCACACATGTTTCAAAACTCAGGTCAGGACGTGTCTGAGTCACAACCCATACCATTTGGCCACTCAGTCTTTTCAGTTCTTTTCTTTCCTCTTCATTAAGCTCATCTGTCCTTCTAATCGAACGATTCCTGTTTAACATAATTTCTTTGATTGTTTGTATGTACAGATCTTGATTTACTATCACACCTCGAGTCGTTTGTAAAACATTAAGTCCTAAATATTTGAAAGAGCCATTTGCATGTACACTGACTTCGAAAATCTTCATCAACTCCTCAATAACTTCAGAATGGAACTTTTTATTTCCACAGAATGCAAAGTCATCCACATGGCTAACTAGAATGCCCATGAATTTTCCATCTGAAGAGCTATGCCATAGGAACAAACCACTGTCATAGATACTAATCGTCGCACTACGATCCATTATAACATTCTTGACTCTATCATACCATGAACGTGGTGCATCGTTGAGGCCATAGATACATCGCTTGAGACGCCAAACAGTTTCCTCTGGATAAACATCTTTTGGTGGTCTTAAATACACTTCTCTCTCTATTGGCCTACCCTGGAGAAAAGCAGCTGTAATATCGATGGACTCCAAATCCCATGACATCATTGCAGAAATCAGAAAAACCAGTCGCAGGCATTCTCTACTGCATGTGGGTGAATCCTTCCTCAAATTGATTGTATCCTCCTCAAATCTGCGAGCCACTAACTGTGCTTTAACCTTCTTCTTCCCATCAGAGGTAAACCTCTCAGTTATGACCAACCGAGAAGAAATTGCTGGTTGGTTTGTATTTGGAACAGCCTCAAAACCCTCATTCTGAATCATGTTGTTCAACTCTTTCTCTTTGGCATCAACAACCTCTTGTGACCACTCTTGATCCACAGTCATGAATACAGCATTTGCATCATCTGGCAGATCACTCCACGATTCCACATGATCACAGTTGACACACATAGGCTCTTCCTCACCTGCAACATGAATGCTTATCCAATTCTGATACTTTCCCGATTGCTTTGGCTGTGTACTGAGAATTCTTCCATGCTGCCACTCCTCATTCATAACCATTTTAAATTTAACACATGAGTTTCGCCTAAGATTACCTGAATGGTCCTTAATGACATCACCACTTTGCGATTCTGAAGCATTATCACATACAGACGAACGAGAATTGTCAATATTCTCCCTCTCTGAAATCTCTTCATTCACTACATGTTCTTCTACACCTGGTTCATTAACTGACTCTACACAATTATCTTCATCACTATCATTCCCTGTATCTAGATGATCCTCTCCATCTTCTTCATCCCTATCGGTTCTAACCTGTCTCTTAACTGTCTCCTTCCATCTTTTCTTTTCTATCCCCTCAAGTTCAGGTGACGCCTGTTGGACACATTTTTCTAACTCTGAACTCTTCATTCTCATCAACTGACATGGATGCATTCTGTAGTAGGCCCTCCATGTCTTACCAGAACAAACTGCCCGTCTTGTCCAAGCACAACACCTGACCCTTACCATCCTTTGAAATTCTTCCTCCGATAAACCTTATCGCCATTAGAATAATGTTCATCAGCATATGTTCTCACATTGTGCCGTAACTCCCTCTATTCTTTCACTTCACGCTGCCTGTATAAAATGCCTCCATATTCTTACGTATTATATCACTGGAAGTTGTGGGCTCCAATGCTGGAATATGGTCTATTAAAACTGACGGTGTGTTGATGTTATGTCAGAAAACCAACTGATTTGGGCTGTATCAACCATGATTCTGAAGAGTTTTTTTGTACTAACTGCCCAGGCCAATGCAACATCAGGTTCACACTTTACATCTAGTAACGTTTTTCTCATTGTCTCTGCAAGAACTAGATTATGTCGTTCAACAATCCCATTACTAAATGGAGATGCAGCTGCTGTTGTATTGGTCTCAACATTCAATTTTTCATTCATCTCACGAAAGCTTTCATTTGAGAACTCGCCACCATTATCCGTGAGAAACTTTCTCGGAGATCCAAAATATGCTATTCAAATACGATACACCTTGCATAAAATCTCATCATGATGCTTTGTTGCTATGAGACATGCTACCGAGTATCTTGTAGTCGAGTCAATCAAATGAAGAATCCATGCTTCATTGTGAATGTATTCCTTTAAGTCCATACATACAACTTAGTTAAAGTTATCAGCCAGAGGTAGACCAACAACTGGCCGCAATGGCTGACGTTTGAAATTCTCACAAATTTCACAATGGTCACAGCATTCCTTGATGATGTCCAAAAATTCTTCATCATCAAAGTTCTTACTCGCTTTCACTAGCTTACATAGTTTTCTTTGGATGCATGCGAGAACTGCCTATGCAGCTTCACCGCCTTTTTCATCTTATCACTACATGACAGAGCTTGAATATGAACAGTGTGTAGCACAATATGATTTGTAGTGTTAGAGTGAAGCAACAAATTAGTAAGCGGTAAACAATAATGTCCCGAAGATGTACACTGGCATTTTACCCGATCACCAAACACCTCTACTGTGTCTGAATCGAAATCAAGAACCATCTGTGCCCTTTTCATGGATGATCGACTCAAAAGCAATGGAATCTCATTCTTGATAACATTCGCTTTAAACATAACTTTAGTTTTCCCAACACATACTGGAAATTTAACTAATCTGGTAGAGTTCACTTCAATCCCATCACCAAACCGAAAGTTAGTGTCTGATGGCAATGTCGCCACTGAATTTCTATCACCGTTATCTAACGTTTCCATAAACATTTCTAGCCATGTTTCACCAGTCACAGTTTTAGTACAAGCACTGTCTAAAACTGCCATCCCTAAAGTTGCCTTAATGAGAGTAGACATAGCTCGACCTGACTTCGAATTAAACAAGGTGATGTGAACTTCGTTGGTAGAACTCCGATTCCGAGGATGAGGACAATTTTTTAACAAATGCTTTGTTAAATCACTATTGAAACACCTTAAAACTTTACCATCCTTGCCAAAAGGATTGGAATTTTTGTAGTCACTGTTCATAATAGATCTGTACCTATTCGTAGTAAATGTTTCTCGTACACCTCTACCATACCCACGACCACGCCAGTTCCCTTGATAACTATTCGCCTGAATGGCAAGTTCGTGTTCTGATGCAAACACTAGTTCGCGTTTCACAGATGGAGTGCCTCCACCATTCTCTGATGCTGTGGGATCACCAAATATTTTCCGTATTTTTCCTTCATATCATCATATGTAAGGTCACCAACAGTTGTACGTGCAAGGTTTTCATTGTCCTCCGAAATATTCACTGCATTCAGAAGAAATAATGCCTGAACACCTTTTGGAAATCTCATATCAAACTGCCGCAGTTTATGGTATAAATTATCAAATCTCGCAATGAAGTCAGTGATATTCACCCCAGAGGGTCGACGATAGTCATAAAACTCTTTGAAGGCTAAATATGCCCGAGTATTTTGATCCTTCATAAATAGTAAATCAAGTTTATCTGTGATTTTCTTCACTCCATCTCCTGCACCAATCTCTTCAGGTGTAAGTTCACTAACACACTCACGGGCTCGTCCCGTCAATGTCAAATATACTGCTGGGCCCTGTTTCGGCTCATCCAGGTCTGTGTACAGTTGCCATACTTTTAGATCATTGCACCATTCAACGTAGCTGTCCTCACCTTTCAAGACTGGGGGCGTCCTTAGCTGCCATCTCCGCTTGGATACAACAGGTAACGTGCCTCTGTTTTTGAACAGAACTGTGTAGTCGCACACTGTGTCCAAACCGCTACCACTGTTAGTTTATGCTATTTGATAATAGAAAACGAGTTTGTGAACATTTTTGGAAGTCAAATATGGCCGCCAAACACACTACATTTTGAATTGTAGACAGCTTTTTACCTATCAACTTCCCTTGAACAAACTTTAATGGCCATTAGTCACTAATCATCTCTCCCAAATTTCAGCTTGACCCGTTCAGCATTTCTGGAGAAGGCGTTTTCATAAAAACTAGGTCATCCAAGATGGGCACCAAACCATTTAGCAAATCAAGTTCCCTCGAAAGAAATTGCTTTCAGGTCTTGCCCTAGATGATATTTCATGAGTTTTGAATCAAGTGCTTTCGAAGAACAATAGTTATAAAGACGTTTCTAAAAATCGGACAAGATCCAAGATGGCTACTGGCTAAAATGGCCGATCCTTTGAACAAATTTGGATCCCTATGCCCGAAGGATACTTCCTGCCAAACATAATTGAAATCGGGCCAGTGGTTCTCGAAGACGTTTTAAATTTTCTATTACTTTAGTATGGGAGTTTTTGGCTGAAAAAAGATCCCAGATGGCCGTTTATCCGAGTTTTGAAAATGCCAAACTTGAAATCAGCATACCAAAAGAACTATATAACAACAATTTCGGCTTCAAAATCCATCAAATAAAAAAATCAAATATGCCCGCAAAACATGCTACATTTTGATTGGTCCATGGCGACCATGCTTTTTGACATATCAACTTCCCTTGAACAAACTTTAATGGCCATAATCATATTTCCCAAATTTGGGCCCGTTCCGTTCAGTGGTTCTGAAAAACTAGCTCATCTAAGATGGCCACCAAACCATTTGCCCAATCAAGTGCCCTTGAACAAATTTGGTTCAACTCCTGCGCTAGATAATATTTCATGAGTGTTGAATCGACCACCCAAGCGGTTTCGGAGATTTTTAGACGTTTTCTAAAAACGGGCCATAATGCAAGATAGCTGCCGGCCAAATTTGGCGATCGGCTTCCTTTGGATCCCTGTCCCCTAACTATGCTTCCTGTCAAGCATAATTGAAATCGACCCAGCTGTTCTTAGGACAGCTGGACAAGCTAATAAGACATCTGTGTTACACTGACGGGATATTGACGACAATCTTGCCATTTTCCATTTCCAAATGTAAATCTAAAAATGTAAAGTCTGAATGTCTTTGTACTGCTGATCCTGGTTGAGGTAACTAACTATATGACGATGCTTAGTTCCAATAATTTGACCAATTTTAAAAGTCCAGAGCTAAGCAGAATCAAACCGTTAAACCTTTAACTTTTTACAATTGTTACAATGACCGTAACCTCTAACCTCACTATCATTACACTTCATATAGGTAAACATGTGACCAAGTTAAATTCAAGTAGGGTGAACCAATGTTGCGATATAAGACCATGTTGAGCTAAACCAAAAACTTAACCATAAAAAAAAGTTTTATACCAAGGCCACAGTGACCTTGACCATTGCTGTTATGACGTCAATATCATTGTGCTCCATCTCTATGATATAAGAAAACATATGTCCAAGCTTAGTCCCAAGGTGAAACTATTCCGAGATATAAGACGATATGTTGAGCTAAATGTAAAACCCAACAGTAAAACGTAGCGTCTTATACCACTTGAGGTGTCAGTAACCTGGAACTTCGACCTCAATATCATTGTGCTCAATCACCTTGATATAAGGAAGCATGTCTCCAAGTTTAGTCCCAATAGTGTGAAGCCTGACGATTTATAAGAGGATATGTTGAACTAAACGCAAAACTTAATCGCAAAAAGTAGTTTTATAACAAGGTCACCTGGACCGTGACCTCATTCCCTCAATAGCATTGTGCTCCATCCCATTGATATAAGGAAGTTTAGTCCCAATAGTCATGCCGAGATATCAAACGATAAGTTGAGATAAACGTAAAACTTATCAGTGAAAATAGTTTTATAGCAAGGTCAGTGACCTTGACCGTTGACCTCATTATCATTGTGCTCCATCCCATTGATATAAGGAAGTTTAGTCCCAATAGTCATGCCGAGATCCTTCACCACCTAAATATGCTAGATCAACTCGTTGAGTAACTGGTTGAAATTAGTCACAAACTGTTATACATGCCCCCTAGTGTCATGAATGACTGTGGCCAGAAATTTTCTATGGTGGGCTCACCCAGCCAGAAGACGCACCTGAGGCAATACCGTAATAATTCTAAAGAAATTTATAATCAAATCTCAACCATTTGAGTATCTCAATATGTTGAAACTAATTTTCTTGGCAGTTGCTACCTTAGGCAACAACAGCTCTAAGTCAAATTAGTTTACAAAATCTGTAACAAAATATTTCTTGCACTATGAAGGATTTTCATATCAGATTTCGTGAATTACTAGTATTACATGAGCGTTCTCTGTTCAAACGAATTTGACTGAAGTACCACGCCCAACCCAGCGAAACCTGTCTATACTATGCTTTGTACGTCAGGAAAAATTGCTCGCCTAAAGACATTTGTCAATTTACACAGCTTATTTGCTATAATAATTAACATTTTCTGTCAAATAATGGTGTTTCTTTAATGCGGATGGTCTTAGGACCACTACAGGTGATGTAGGAACATATTTTGACGCAGAGGCGCGGGGTAAATTATAGGGGTGGTATGGGGATACAGTATGGGAATGGAAAACTCTACGGTGCTATCTCCCCATTCCCCACCCCCTCCTACTCCCATACTATAGTAGGACCACCGGTTTTAAAGATCCTCTCTGGATCTTAAAAGACAATGGACTTCAGAGACAATGAAAAACATTAAACTTCTCGTGTCCCATTAAATATAATTTCTCAAACAAAAGGAATTTGTCTGCACGTGCAAATGGTCATTTGTCAGCCGACTCCGGAACCGTAAGCATGCACGTATGCACGGCACGACTTCGATGGCCTGTATTTCAATACTGTTCAGCGCAAGTGTGCCAATTTCCAGGATAAAATACGAGAACTTAAAAACGAGAACACGTTTACATACTTTGACAACACTTTGAGTGAAAGTTGATGCTATCAATGACAGCAACAGCATCTTGTCAAATTATTGTCAAAATAATTAGTAGGCAATGCGATTACTACCTGCTACATATTTGATGCAAATTTGAATGAAAATTGTTGCTGCAACCGCTTTCAGTCTCTATATACATAATTTATAATCTGTCGACAATCGCTACGATTTGAAGAGCAATTTCACGGTAAGTTGACGATTACTAAAGCGCGGACAACATTGTTAGCCACACAAACACGTACACATGCGCACTCACTTTCTTACTATATATGTAGTGAGCAGCCGCCTATATACGCTTTCCCGCCGAGAATGAATGATTAGCAAACAGCGTGTACGTTTCGTTTACAAGTTCACTTTTTATTCACTCAGGCCTTACAAAGGCATACGAGGCTTGAGATGAAATCTGTGGTCTTCTGCCGTGCATCCATACAGCTTTTCTTGAATGGATGTGGGAGAAGCCCAGATCTCTTCCATCAGCAGCTGATAACTTCTGCAATATTGCGGGATGTGCTCTGTGGTCTGTTCCGCTTCTCCACAAGGACAAGCCAGGGATGTGACAAAGTGGAACGCTTGTACATGTGTTGATTTATTCTGGTTGTGTCCAGTTTTCGGGCGAAAAAAATAACCACTTGTCCTAGTCTTGACAGCTGATAGTAATAATCCCGTGAATGTGGTGGTCTGTACAGTGACTTAATGATTGTCTTCATTTCTGTATGGGTAACCATGTTTTTGGTTCGATTCTCTTCTGAATCCAGTTTTGCCATCGTCTGCCTCCTCATTCCACTGAACACCACAGTGTGATGAGATCCACTGCAAGACTAGCACTTGGTGGTCTGCAATGTTTCTTCAAGATGTGGCAGTTTGCCTTTGGTGACTGCCTAAAGGACAGACCGGGCATCAGATAGAGTCAATGAGTGCACTAGAACTTGTTGTTTTGCTGATGTTAGCTGAATCAGGGTTTCAACTTCATCTCTGTAGGTTGTGCCTGTTGGTATTGCAAATGCTTCTCACTGCCCGTTTTGATACTGTATGTGCACTCTGACACTTCCACCCCTGATTGCAGCTGGGACTGCTCCATCTGTGTGAATATGTATCCATGCTTCCTGGGGGAACATGTTTTCCCACATGGCTGTCAGGGCTTACTTGCTTGTATCTCTGTGCTCTTCTTTTGTCGTGAGCTGAGGCAGTGGTGTGAATGGCGATGCTCTTAAGTTTGCTTTCCCACGGTGGCGGACCAAGAGCAAGGTTTGAGTCCTCTGTACTGGCAGGCTTGCTTGGTCTTTCTTTTGAAGCACATTTGCCTCTCCCACAAAAACCTGATCTTTTTAGTCTTCCTGATGACATTGTCCCCTGTCTGATGTTCATCAGGTGGTCTTTGAACAATGTGAACTTTGGAGCGTGAATCAATGTTTTGCATTCCCTTCTTTTGCTCAGCAGGGTATGTCTGCTCTGTTCCATTTTTTCTATTGGAGTTGATCTTATTCCACCAGTAATGAAGCGCAATGCTTGGTTTTAAACACTGTCCAGGTTCTGTTTGTGTGACTTAGCTGCTGTCATCCATGAGCTGGATCCATACTCACCTTTGTAGATGGTCTTGATGATCCCCACTTTGTTCCTGCCATTTTCTTCATGATGCTTAACGTTTTTCTGGCCTTTAACTAAGCATTCTGGATGTGCTCATTCCATGTTAACCTTTTGTCATAGGTGACTCCCAAGTATGTCTGCTGATCTTCACCCTGCAATGGAGTCTCTCAGTGTCCTATTTCCAGTCTAGTTTGGTGGAGTGAGAAAAGCGTGGCTGATGATTTTCTTTGTTGATGGTCACACTCTAGCTGTTGGACGAAGCTGTTATTTTGTTCAAGGTGAGCCGAATTCTGTGTGGCCGTTGTTGCATACCCCTCCATACATCAACACACTAGACCATCTGCATAGAGGGCTGCTCGGATATCATTGGGCAGCTAGTTACAAGGTCATTAATGAAGACCATAGAGTTGGTGATAATACTCCGCCTTGCGGCACCCCGCCTCAGCAGTACTTTCTGGCCAGTGTCCATCCACGAGCAACCTAGCTCTGCAATTGTGCAGGCATGATTTGGCCCACAGGGTCTTTTGTGCTCCTGTATTTTCTGAACCCTGCTTGTTCTGAAAATATCTTCTCAGACTTCCAGGTACAATTGCAAACGCTGGTTGACAATGCGCCCCATGGACACGCATACACAGCTTTTAAGGATGATGGGATGGTAGCTCAGGACCATAGCCTTGTGCTTCCCTTTATTCAGAATTCGAGCCATTCTTGCTTCCTTTCAGCACTGAGGAGCCTCTTCTTTGCCCGAGCTGAAATTAAATATGTTCAGTAGATTGTGGGGTGGGGGGGGGGTGGGGAGGGGGGTTGCATTACCATAGTGTTGTATCATTCATTGGTAATGCTTTCTGAGCCTGGTGATTTTTCGTCTTGTGTTGCCTGATGGCCTTCTTCAATATTTCAGCATTGGTGGTATGGTGATGTTACTCTCCATTGAATATGCTCGTGCAAAAGCAGCTGCCCTTCCAGTCAATGTTCTTCCATCTTCTTTAAGTGTGATCAACCCCTTGGCACCTTCATCATTGAGTGCTTTAGTCAGTTTCCGGAGGGTTGTGGTCTCTCTCGCTCCCATGTTGAAACCAGCCATCTTTTCTTGTCACCTTGTTCTTTTGGAGTTTTGCTTTGTTGTAGTTTGATGTCATTTTCCTGGCTGGGGGCACTCTGCTTTTTCTATGGCTGTGCTGAGTTTGTCATAAGCTGTCTAATTCTGTTGTCCAGTAGAGAATGTATTTGTTTCTGACCCCTTGTGGAATGGTTTGCTTGGCTGCCTTCATGATGCTCAAGTTGCATTCCTTGATCACATTGTTGATGTTTTTCTCTTCTACTGCAATGTTTTGATGAGCTCATTGGTAAGAATCTGTAACAGACCAAAATTTGCCTTTTTGTAGTTCCATCTTGGGTGCCGAGGTGAACTGGTTGACATACTTCCAGAAAGGGATAGGAAGGACTGGGCGGTGGTCACTTCCAACTGTGTTTCGACCATTCTATTGAGGCGTTTGTGAATATCATCAGTACAAAATGCCAGGTCCGGCGTTGTTGAGTGCCAACAGCGCGAGTAGAAGGTAGGCTGATCTATGGGATCATTGCCAAGTATACAGTGATTTTTTTCATCTTGCCGTGCTTCAATATCCTCCCCTCGGTTGTCAAGTGTGTTGTATCTCCAACTCTGGGACTGGTTGTTAAAGTCTGCCGCAATGAAAAAGCTACAGTCCGGGACCTGGATTGTGTCAAGTGACAGCTTCTTGTCATTTGGGCAGTAATAGTTGACAATGACAAACACAGTGGTGCTGTTTGTTACCTTGAGCTCAATATATTCTGCCCCCTCCATAAATGTTTTGTTCAAGTTGTTCCTGAACAAGGCCATCATTTCACCTTTCTTCCTTCAGCATCGATCCCAGTGGAAAATATGGCACCCTCTGATCTTAAATGGGTTCCACTCTTGTTGGTGTCTTTTAAATGCAGCAGATACCGATGCTGTTTTGATACAGTATGAGGTACATGCATATTTTGATCAGGATAAGCCTGTTAAAAATCTCAAACATTCCTTTTTTCAATAGTTTTATTTTGCCTGTAATATTCTGGTATATATTTGTTGCTTTCTTCTGCGTATTTTTGCAATGAAACAGAAAATGTATTTCTTCTTCAATTCCCTGACACACTCGCCAACTTATATGCAACTAACAACCCCCCCACCCCTACCCCCTTTGTGTCGAAGAGTGCACTGCAGATCAACTGATATTTGTAGTTCATTTCTTTGTCCATACATAGCTTTGGTCCCCTGCTTCACATTCCCATTATAGCCTACATACATGCTTACCCTTCCAGGGCTAGCTGACAAATGACTATTTGCACATGCAGACATGTTCTTTTAGGTCAATAAATGCTGGCATGTACAGACAATAGACTAAACGAATATGACGTCAAATGGGTCACAACGATTATGGAGTAGCATTGTATTCTGAGTAAATTGAACAGAAATTAACAAGCATCTCATATCTCATGCAAAAGTGTCTATATTTAATGCGAAGTTTAATGTTTTTAATTGTCTTTCACAAGTTCGTTGTCTCCTTTATCCTAAGTGGTTCATTGCGACTGGATGGGTGGGGCGGGGGTGGGTGGTGGAAATAGCACCCATAGTGTATCCCCCATATCACCCTCTAGGTTTTGCAACCCCAAACCTCAGTTAGCCACCACCCTACCCCGGTCAGAATAGGTGCCTACAACACTGAGAAAGATCACCCATTGTGGTCCTATGATGGTGAACCTTAACGAACCACCCTCATCTGACATGATGTTATTTATTATAGCAAATAAGTTGTATATTGATGAATGTCTTTAGGCGAGCACTTTTTCCTGAGATATCCAGAGCATGTTATAAACAGGTTTCGATGGGTTAGGCGTTATTTCAGTCAAATTCGTTTGAACAGAGAATGTATGTATACTAGTAATCCACGAAAGCTGATACGAAAATCCTTCATAGTACAAGAAAATTAGTTTCAACGTATTGAGATACTCAAATGGTTGAGTTTTGTTTATAAATTTCAACAAGTAACTCAACGAGCTGATCTGGCATACATATTTAGGGGGCGAGAGCTAAAATCAGGGCTTCTGGTTGGGGCGTCCCACCACTAAAGATTTCTAGCAACAGCCATTCGTGACTCTAGGAGACATGTATAGAATGTTGAGACTAATTTCAACCAATAACTTAACGAGCTGATCTACCATGATTTTGGTGGCCATGTTTTCCCTTCTAGCTGCCATCTCTCACACAAAAAAGTTTCTGGCAAGCATGTTTTTGTGATGCACGGATGGTGGCTACGTAGTCGAGTGTAACTTTAATCAGTAACCATACCAGCTGATCTAGCTCAATTTTGTCATGCGTTTTGGGTGCCCCTCATTGCCACACCCACCAACAAGACCCTGCCAGAAGACTGTATCCTAAAATAGGGATATAAACAGAAGCTTTTGCTGCCATTAGAAATTGGTAACCTTCCCAGCTGAGCTCAAACCTACGGGGACCCAGTCTAATAGTACACATTTAGTTATCAAATCAAATATCCTTAGTTTGGTCACCATGTCCTTGGCCACCAGATCAATATGTACCTTCAGAGGGGTGGGGGTGGGGGGAAATAAAACCTGACAACGTTTGCATGAAACAGACATGAATACAGTACCGCTTATACATACATTATAATGCTTCCAACACAAGCACATCTTAGTACAATTTTGAACATTATGTAAGAATAACTTGTTTTGAAGATTTTGAACATATTTAGATTTGAAGTCTTCCAATACAATGTTTCAAAATATTCAACAGTACATTTTATTTATTTTGGAAACAAGTTAAGTTATTTCTCAGCTGTACTGCAACAAATGAAACACAGAAACCGTTTTATTCGTATTTTCTTTGTCTTCATTTTATTACAGCCACACCCACCACCATTTTTGATGGCCTTGGGCACAGAAACAAAGGGCTCCTGGACTACCAAGAGCAACCTCCCACCAAAGTTTGTTGGCCCCTCACTGGAGCTATCTATCAACCAAACCCACCCCATCCTAGATTTGAAGTCGCTCGGCACTTTGTGGAGGGACAAATAACAACAGCAACAAAGACATAATTACGAGCATTTTAATTCACTGTGAATATGAACAGTTTCATCTAAGTCAACAATTAAACCCTGTACTATTGAACTGTCATGATTGAACCGGCAGTAAGATAATGTTCAAAATTACCATCTGATTGTTCGGTTGCATTCAGCAGAATATTCAGTTTTCATTTTCAATACACTTTCCTTAATGACAGTTGCTATGAATTACATAGTAAAAAAAATAAAATTCTTGTTGCCATGGCGCATATCGGTGTCAAATTCAGATATAACCATCAATCAAGACAGAATTATTCATTTATCAATAGAATAGACGAATTCATTTCTAGCTATGACCGCCCATTTCTAGCTAAGGTCTGCACATTTTCTTTGTATGTTTGAATTAATTGTTAACATATTGAACCCCTAATTCCCAGAATCTCATTTTCAAGGTAACTATACAAATATAAGCTATTGAATATTTTGAAACTAATTTGACTGCCTATGGCGGCAACTGCTCCCAGTCAGATCAGTTTCAAAATATTCAACAGAATGTTTATTAAATTGTAAGATGGTTACTATCCGAAGAACCCTTTTGTGTCTGACCTATGTAACGGAGGATTCCAGTTTTAGTTAAGCTCAACCCCATGCCCTGCGCGTGTTGGGATTGATCGATCCTTGCCCTCTCTGAATCTAAATTTCCAGAAAACTATACAGGTAAGCTGTTGAATATTTTTAAACTAATTTGACTGGATGCTATTGCAGAAACAGTGACAGCGACCAATCTAATTAGTTCAAAATAGTTAACAGCATGTTTATGAAATCGGAGACATACAATTCGTACAATAATGCTTAGTCCATCACCAATTAAGCATGAATGACGAACTTAGCTACATCTACATCATTTTAATGATGTAATTGATTATGACGTCATCCTACATGTCACGTAGTTGATTATGACATATGATAGACTGAGAAACTTTAATCCTCCATTTGATTGTGATGTCAGCTAATAAGTAATGTTGGCAATACATCATTGTGACAGCAGTGAATAAGCGAGATATTCTGATCATAGCGTCAGATACATGAGTGACAGATCAGACCACTCTATTACTCAGTGATTTTTATGTACAACACGGTAAGAGGTGAATCAAGGATCTCAAACTCCCGTCACATTTACAATCAGAATTAACCCTCTAACCTTTGAATTTGTTCAAAGAAATTTCAATTTTTTCATAGAAAATGCCAATTTGGAGACCACGAGAAGACTATTTTTGAAATTTTACCATTGGAATGACTGGCTCGGTTATCGAGCCAGTCATTCCAGTGGTAAATTTTCAAAAATAGTCTTCTCTTGGTCTGCAAATGGACATTGCTCAAGACCACTGCAGAATCAATTTTTGGCTGATATGAGTGTTAAAGGGTTAAAATAAATATAATTTTGAATGTGCTTCAGCTTTGTTAACAGTGGTGTTATGATGCTTGTGTGATTATTACTTTAAGTGACCATGATCAATTCTCTAAGAATAATCGTTATTTCTTGACTAATTAGCTGTAGCCTACATTACCCAGACATGGTGTTTAGAAATGTCCATTTGCAGGCTAAGAGAAGGCTTGTTGAAAACATATCTCTGGAATGCCTGGCTCGATGGACGAGCCGGTCATTTCAGTGATACATTTAAAAAAAATACCCTTCTCTTGGCCTGCAAATGGACATACATTTACTATGCAAAATGTCAATTTTCGTCACAGATCGCATTAAAGAGTAATTAAAGGGTTTTGAAATGTTCTTATGCAGAAGTTATTCACGATTATTAAATTTTTTAATCATATATATTCACAATTTAAGTCACAATTCTTTATTTAATCACGTAATCGCGCAAGCCTAAGCCAGGGTGCACAGATAATAATGGCAATATAATCTATGTTTTATAATATGATTCTTTAACACACCGCAAATAAGGAAATCATTTCTCAAAAGAACTAAATTAAAAATATTTTTATGGTGTTAGTAACTAAACATAAAGAGAATACCACTGCTGGACTTGCATTGCCGTAATCTTGGGCCTTACATGGCGACCCTGCATTCAGGTTACTATAATTACCAAATGGAATGCGAGATCCTTTATCATTTCTTGAAACTGACCATTTAATCCTAAGTCATTCAAGAAAATTTCATTGTTGGCATAGAAAATGTCAGTTTGCATACCAAGAGATTATTGTTTATGAAAATTTATCGCTGAAATGACTGGCTCGGTTATCGAGAGTCATTCCAGTGCAAAATTTAAAAAAATAGTCTTCCCTTGGTGTGCAACTGGACATTCGCCAAGCCCATAGCAGAGGCCACTTTTGCCCGGCTTGACCACTAAAGGATTAAATAGTGAGTTCAAAACGATATATTAAACTAAACAAGGCCCTAACCTGGAACCAGCAGGGTTTGAACAGAAAAGTGATGCTTAACCGCTTCAACACTAAATCCCTGGAAAAAAATTATTGTTTATGCTATAAAACGTATTCTGTTGAATATTTTGAAATTAACTTGACTGGAAGCCATTGCTGCCTCAGACAGCAATGGTTTCCAGTCAAATTAATTTCAAAATATTCAACCATTTTCCTGTATGGTTGCCTGAAAGTGAGATACAGGCAATTCATCGGTGAAGAAGTTAACATTTAACCAGCATGGAAGCTAACACTCTAGCATCATTCAGGAAGTTTGGTTTCATCTATTATTATTATTATTATTATTATTAGCCACCATACTTTCAATTATTGTCTACAGTGGCTGGATGGTTTCATACATTTAAGCGTATAGTGTCATTAACATGCATTGAGAGAATCGGCCAGTACAGAGGTACATACACTAGAGAAAATGTATTTAGTGTGGACAAACAACTGAATAAAATGCTGCTTCATAGGTGACATTAAAACAGTACAGGTTAGAAATAACTTGAAATGTTTCCCTAACAAAATAAAACATAAGTTTAAAATATTCAACAGAAAACTTCTTACATCACATTCAAAATTGTTCTAACTAAGAAACATGTTTCTGTTTTTGTTTTGGAAACGTGTTAACCTATTTCTGAGACATACTGTAGATGAGGACATTAAAGTGTAATTAAAACGCCACGCCAACTTACTGCGTTAGTGTATGGAAATAACTCAGTATATGCCAACATAATGATATGGTCATATAATATTTTATAGACTATTACTATTTATAAAAAATTTCATATCAAGTGCTAATTTTCATACCTTCCGAAAACGAAACTCGAACACCCGAAGACAAGGCGCATGACGTAATATCAGGGATCTGCGTACGACGGAAAATTGACTCACTAACATTCTGACAGCTCGCTTGCGTGTTGGTGATCATTTGATGTGCCAAGATTTTGGATATTACGGCTCAAATTGGTGAGAACCCACCATTTACATTATTATATTACCTTTTAAATACAAATATCTCCTGTTGTGTGGTTTAGTGTATTAATACAGCAAATCAGTTTCAATGGAAATGAAATGTATTTCCGTGATTCGGATAGCTGTTGCACGTCTATTTCATGAACGTCAAAAGCCAGTTGTAATGGCTATAAAACAAGTTTTCATTCTTTCTATGCACCGATACACTTTTATATAATAACCCCTCTTATGTCAACAGTGCCTCAAAATGAAACTTTTTCACCGACAAATGCCTGAAAAAGTATAGGGCCTATGTTTTAAAGTATTTAACATATTATGTTAAATATTTTGCAATTAATTTGACTGGAAGCCAAATATATGTTGCTGCAACAGGTTCTAGTCAAATTAATTGCAAAATATTTAACACTTCCTGTATGGTTGCCTTGGAAATGAGATATGAGAAATTTATTGCTGAAAGGATTAAATTAAATTTAAATTGCATGGCAGTCATACAGGTCAGCTGTTTTTAACAAAGTTTTGACAGAAAGTATGTGCTGTATTGAGAAATATCCTTTTGCAGCCCATAAGAAGATTAGTTTTGAAAATTTATCACTGGAATGACCGACTCGATTATTGAGCCAGACATGCCAGTGGTCCATTTTTTAAATAGTCTTCTCTTGGCCTGCAAATGGACATTCAATAAGCAAATATGTCAATATTCTTGACCAAATTTAGTTATTAAAGAGTTAATAGGCAAGATTGGTCTAAAGAACATCTAAAATCTTGTTTGCTAACTGTTCATTTGCAGGTCAAGATTCATTTTTAGTTTACTACCAGAATCACTGACTTGATGTTATCATGCCACTCATTCCAATGGTAAATCTTCTAGAAATGGTCTCTTGGTCTGTAAACCAACATTCACAAGATAGATCTAGAGGCCTGCTTTGTGTGTGTGTGTGCGTGCGTGCATGCGTGTGTGTGTGCAATCCATGCATTTCTATATCCCAGGCTTTGCTTTCTCATATACTTTTTAGCTGCGACTGTCTCAAAAACTACTGATCCAATTTGGTTCAAATTTTAACATGAAGAAACTTGCCGTCAAAGAGGATTTTCAGTATTGTCCATGATCCGTATAAAAGAACATGGATTCCGGTAGGATCAAATTCTGAATCTGTGGATATCTGGATCGGAAACTGCTGGTCTGATTTGGCTACAACTTTAACACATGAAAGGGTGTGACCATACATTAGGATTCCACAACCTGATGTGTAATCCGAAAAACATTCAGAAATTTGAAACACTGGACTCGCGATTACTATGTCTCTGTCCGTCAATTTTTTACATTCCTGACAAAGATGCCAGTCGCAACTGTAGCTCGTCCTCGTGTTTTTAAAAAATAGGATGGGATATTGCATCCGTCAGTCAATCTGTCTGTCTGTCCATCCATCTGGCTATCTGATCTGAAACCTATTGGTGGAATTCAAATTGGTGGAATTCAATCAAATTTGTTATGCGAGTTACCCATAATATTGAGATGACGTTTACATTAGGCTCCAATCACATGGTGGGGCTGGTGGAGTAGGGTGCAGAAATTAAAAGTTGGCAGAATTCAACCAAATTTGGTATGTTAATTACCCATTTGATTGCGGGTTACAAGACAATGTTTACATTAGGAACTAAAATGTGCAGTCGATGGCATGCCATCGCAAATCCCCACGCGTTCACCACTTCAAGCGTTACCCTCACTTTGGCCCAAAACACATTAAATTCCTTGAAATGTAGTTTCAATGGGTAATGGGTTTCAAAATGAAATGCGACATGACGACCTTTGGATAAATTAAATTTTTGCCTCACAATCCCCACCCCCTGAGCCCCACCACTGGGGATCATAACAAAATTTCAAGTGTCATGCACATCCCTGGCCATATGTGTAATCATACCCAAAGTTTCAAGTTTATATTTGAAATGGTCTAGGAGGAGTTGCATTACAATCGATAATTACTGGCCAATTTTGACCCCGCCCCCTAACCTCAGTTTGACCCAAGATCAAAATTTTCTTGTCCTGTAGACTACTAATCATTGGCTTGAAAATGATATGCGACATGACAACTTTTGGAAAAATTTAATTTTTGGACCCCATATTCCCCACCCCAAGGGCCCTGCCCCTGAGGGTCATGCCAAAATTCCAAGTATCATGCACATCCCTGTCCATATGAGCAATTATCCCCAAACTTTTAAGTTTCTATCTGAAATGGTCTAGAGTTGCATTACAATCGATAATTACTGGCCAATTTTGACCCCCTGGGGGTAGGGGGTCAGCACAAAATTTCAAGTGCCATGCACATCCTTGCCCATAGGTATAATCATCCCCAAAGTTTCAAGTAGCTATCTTAAACGGTCTAGAAGGAGATGCGTTACAATCGATAAGTGCACACACGCACGCACAGCATTAGCAGCAGAGACGGCTATGGCGGCTGCGACTCTACTACTGCTGCTGCTACTACTACTGCTGCTGCTGCTACTACTATTGCTGCTACTACTACTGCCACCACTGCCCCCAGGAAATTGTGTAGGCAGTGATTCTATTCAATTACCTCACACCCACCCACCCACACCTGTACACATTCCCTGCTGTTGAATATTTTTGGAATTAGTTTGACTAGGAGTTGGTGCTGTCTATGACAACAGCAACATAATCCAGTCAAAACTAGAGCTTTCTTGTGTAGTTTTCTTATAATTGAGAGACCGGAATTTCAAGGGTTAAGTGCCAACAGACATTTAACCTAGTTTGCCGAGATCTTTGTTGAATGACAGAGGATTTATATTTACGACGTAATTTGGCAATGTACATTTTGTTTTTTCCCACTCATTACTATGATTGTATTATAATCTTTGGGTTCGCGAAATTGCTCGTCTGTTAGAACAAGTCTTCCGACACCGCGTCAACGTTATTTCGCTCGGCTGTTTCGGGCAAGCTCAGCCGATCCCCTTAAATGACGTCACGCGCCAAGGCCGTTCTCATTTCGTTTTTCAGCGAGTCGGCGCAGGATCGACGAATTTAAAATAAATCTGAATATCTTCTAATAGCACATTCTATTTCATTCTTTAGTGCCAGATGTTGTATATGAAAGCCACTTTCAATGCCATTGTACTTCTTTTTTAAGATTGCGATTCAGAAGTAGCTGCCAATGGAGAACACAGCTTATGGCAACAACAGCGCTCAGTCAAATTAGTTTCAAAATATTCAACAGCATGTTCATTAAATAGTAGACATAATTTATACAACGCTTATTCCGACATCAGTTAAGCATTCGTGATGAACTTATCTACTATCATTGATTATGATGTCATCCTACATGCTACGTAGTAGATTATGACATCATAAAATTGATGGATAAATTGGAAAGGTAAATTAAATGACCTAGTTGAAAGCTCAGAAAATACTAGCTCAAATTCACCAACATAGTAAATAAACAGTATGGATGATAGCGTATTACAATACAACAATGCTATGATTTAGTCAAGCGATGATAGCCAATACATAAGTATGTACCACTTTCACATAAAAATCAAGAAACAAATATAACACACAAACTAAAACATGTCTTTCAACCATGAATATTAAGCATCATAATTAAGCATAAAATTATACACAATAAGCGTATCCATGACACTTCATGGACCTAACCCTTACAAATGAGAAAATATCAATGCTGTTTGATGTAAGACTATGTTGAATATTTTGAAACTAATTTGACGGGGAGCTGTTGCTGCCTATGGCAGCAATAGGTTCCAGTCACATTAGTTTCAAAATATTAAACAGTCTTCCTGTATAGTTGTCTTGAAATCGAGACAGAAAATTTAATGGTTAAAGGGATAAAACGGATATATTAACCCTCAAATTCGTTCAAGAATTTTTAATTTTTTCATAAAAAATGTCCATTTGCAAACCAAAGGAAGATTATTTTTGAAAATTTACTATTGGAATTACTGGCTCGGTCATCGAGCCAGTCAATTCTAGTGGTAAATTTTCAAAAATAGTCTCCTCTTGGTCTGCATATGTACATTCCACAAGAGGACTTCAGAAGCCGTTTTTGGCCAACTTGAGTGTTAGACGGTTAAAACCAGTGATATTTGGCAAAAATGATCACAAGCTACAAATTATCAATCTACAAAACTGGCACTACTTGGCCCCAAGTACCCCGTATTTACATCTACCCACCTGCATCATTTTCCACAACAGCTTCACCCGTCTTAGATTCCAGAGCTTTAAAATTATAACCACTACTCAATGGTCGGCTCATGATAGAAGATAACCACAGGTACTGATTTGTTTATTTATACACTATATATTGCCATTTATGCTAGGGTGCCTATTTGCTACATCCCGTTTATGCCACAGGTCATATTCACGATGAGTGCCTAAGTTACGCACCCGTCTAACTGCTTGTACCTATTTAGATGACCTATGTCGTATTCACGAACAGGTGGCTAAATATTCATCTAATGTAGGTGAATACAGACTTAGGCGCCTTTGGACGTAAGCTTTATTTACATATTTTTTCGTACTTAACCCTTTAACTCATAACAGCAAAAAACATGGCTTGTGAAGTAGTCTTGAGATATGTCCATTTGAGGGCAAGATTATTTTTTTAAATTGACTACTGGAATTACTGGCTTGAAAACCGAGCCAGTCATTCCAGTGGTCAATTAAAAAAAATAGTCTTCTCCTGGTCTGCAAATGGACATTTTCTATAAGAAAAATTAAATTTTCTTGAACAAATTCGAGTGTTAAAGGGTTAAGTAACCTTCGTGAATACTCCCACCTGTCTATGTTTCTATCAGCATGCTCACAACACCTAGGCAACTACTCCCAGCTTTTACACCAATATCCATGTATACTCCTGCGTGAAGAGAGGTAAGGCGTGAGGGAGATTATCCATGTTTCAAATGATAACACGATAACAACCACCGGGTTCACCAGTTAATAAGCCTCTTGTGTGCTGACCACTACACCAAGCCTAGTCCTGCAGCTCTCAAACCCACTGTCTAAAACAGGGCCAGAAAGATAGCTGGAAACTACAACCAAAGCTTTTAATCAGACTGATAATTATTTCAAGAACACTCAGCACATCAATTACTCTATGAACGGTATCTCAGTGCATCAAACTGCAAGCTTGGCATCATTTTAGATGTTTCAACTATTTTAATGGTTAAGATCTTTCAAGAAAATTGAAATTCTGGCTCAATGGACAGGCCAAGATAAGTCCAGTTCTTAAAATTTACCACTCGGATGAACGATAGCCTCGATAATCATAATCGAGCCAGCCATTCCAGTGGTAATTTTTTTTAGAAATTCTCTTCCCTGAAAATGAATATTCCTAAAGACCACTACATAGGCTGCTTTTGGCCAGCTGGACCATTAAAAGGCTAATGCAGATTCCTAACCTTGAGGAAAATATTAAATTTAAGTTTGGTAAACAATGAAATGTTTCTGCAATATGCATTACAAAATACCTTTGTCCATTCTTCAAGTTCATTCAAAACTTTAGAATCAATAATTTTTAGGGATCTAACTATGGCAAATATGGGTAACTTTGATCGAATGCAATCTCGAGAAAGGTCTTGTACCAAATCTGATTCAAATTCATATAGGTGCTATAAAGTCATCATTCAGAAATGAATTCATGCTGATGAATAGCTAGCTATTGGACTAAATTCTCATATTTTTATTTGTCATTGGGGCAAAGATGGAATTGGTGTAAATGTTTCCCTCAATGGTTATCCCTCACCGAGGTAAGCAGACAAGATATTATTCCTCATTGACGTCAGTAGACAAGATGACACCCCTCATTGATGTCAGTGGACAAGATTCCACCCCTCATCGATGTCAGTGGACAAGATGCCTCATTGATGTCAGCAGACAAGATGCCACCTTTCAACATTTTAATTATACAACACATGGCTAGACTTTGCACTAAGATTTTGAAAATTTACAGCATCCTTCGCCAAACTTGATGTGAAAATAATACCACCTTCCTTTAAACTTGCTGTACAACTCTTCTCCGTGGTACATGCTTGGATACAGTATCAGTATTCTCTCACTACCTTCTTGTTCCCACCCCACCTCTGCCCCGTGTAACACCTCCACCTCGTCGTGCCTTATTCCGTGATTGACTTGAGACATTTCCAGGAGATTTATCATTGTCTGAAGGCTGGCTTTTTTCTTTTTCACTAGAGACGTGGTCACTCGGTGATGCTTCATCACTAGTCTCTGATTTAATGACCGCTGACTTTTCACAGATTGTTTTATCATTCAATTCAAACTTCACATCGGCATCAGTGCTGACATCCGGCGTGACATCAACATTAGCACTGACATCTGGCGTGACATCATCAGCCGTCATGTAGTTACAGCTTTCATCAACCTCGCTGCTCTGGTTTGACAGAAGAGATTCATTCCCTGAAAACTTTAGCAACGATGCGTATGGCTTGCGATCAACTTTCGCAGCTCCATTACTTAATCGTGGCGTTGAGCAATTGTTTGGCTCAGATTTGATATCAGACAGCTGCTGCTTAGCAGACTCTATGGCAACATTGTTCCCAGTGTCAGCTGGTGCGGCGGTGGCAATAGCGTCATCAACATCCCCAGGTGCAAACTCTGCAGTAACATCTGTACTCTCCACGCCTTTATCTATCTCACTTACATCTAATGTTTCATTAGTTTTGGATGAAGTCACGGTCTCTGGGTCTCCCGAATCCATCTTCTGGCTAGCTGCATCTGTTTCAACACTACTGTCTAACTTAGATGCGGAAGTTGAGGCAGCATCACCCTGACCTCGCATTGAGAGAGCTTTTTCATTCATTCGTGCCTCAAACAGTAGCCTCTTGCCCTGCAGGAATGCCTGAGGAAAGGAATAACAACATCATTAACTCTAATGGTATTGAAGGAATGTCCATATGCAGGTTAAGAAGCATAATTTTGAAAATTTACCATTGGAATGACTGGCCAGTCATTCCAGTGGTAAATTTCCAAAAATAGTATCCTATTGGCCTGCAAATGGACATTCACTACACAAAATTTCAATTTGATTTCCCAATCTTGAGCAAATGACCTGTCTATTGTTTCTACTCGATAAGGTATTTATATAAGACGTGCCTTTCTGTATTGTAAACAGGTAAACATTAACAGGTGAACTTAGCTCCAGTCAATGTCTACTCACAACCGCTATGAAAATCAATGACTGGAATAGAATGTTCGATGCTTCATCAAATTAAATATTTGACAATAAAACTTTCTGTCTAACATGGATGAACGGATGTAATAAATTGCCAATCTTATATATTTGCTAAGATTTCCAAAAAGGCTGACAAATCTCAGCACTGCTCTAATATCAAGAGGGAGGGAAGAAGTTATTAGCGAGATGCTCTTATTTGTAGAGTGCTTTTAGTGGAGTGGTAAATTATATGCGAGGTCCTATTAATGGGATGGTCATTTAGTAGCGCACACTTAATATCCGAATGGCTTTAAAAGTCAGTGGGGCTTGTGAAATAATCATTTGCAGTGATAAGTTTTCAAAAATACTCCTATCCTGGATTGCAAATGGATGTTTACTACGCAGGAATCTTGCTTTTCTTGATCAATCATGACCATGAAAGGGTTAAACTCCCTAGTCTGTACATTTTACTTACGTTGAATATTTGGTAATGGCTCTCAGTTTGGCAATGTTTCACTCGTGCGGCACGCTTGTTGCTGTAAAACTTGTGACACAATTTACAGAAGTATCCAGTTACTGGCACGATAAGCTGTTGGCCTGAAAATAGAGAGAAGACGCTACATATAAACTATGAGCAGCTCACAAATCTAAGTCACGTTATCATCTTGCTTTAAAACATTTTTAGCCATTCTTTACGATATAAAACTTATCCTGTTGAATATTTTGAAATTAATTTCACTGGAAGCCGGTGCTGCCTTAGGCACGCCACTGGATTTGCTGGCTTGATTCTAGTAGCATAATTTCAAAAATAGCGTACTCTTGGCGTCCAAATGGACCTTCAATAAAGTAACAAATGTTTATTTTCCTGACAACATTGGGCCATCAACGGATTAGAATTGTTTCTATAACATTGTTGTCTTAGAAGTGTCCTGGCATTATGTTTGAGGCATGGATTTCCCTATAGATCACACATGCGTTTCCCTATAGATCATGCATTTACCTATAGACCACGCATGGATTTCCATATAGATCACACATGGGTTTCCCTATAGATCATGCATTGATTTCCCTGTAGATCAGGCTTGATTTCCCTATAGATCACACTTTCCTATAGATCACGCATGGATTTCACTATAGATAACGCATGGATTTCACTATAGATAACGCATGAATTTCCCTATAGATCACACATGGATTTCCCTATAGATCATGCATGGATTTCCCTATAGATCATGCATGGATTTCCCTATAGATCATGCATGGATTTCCCTATAGATCATGCATGGATTTCCCCATAGACCACGAATGCATTTCCCAATAGATCACACTAATAGATCACACATGGATTTTCCTATAGATTATGCCAATAGAGCACACATGAATTTCCCTATAGATCATACATGGATTTACCTATAGATCATGCATGGATTTACCTATAGATCATGCATGGATTTCCCTATAGATCACACATGGATTTCCTTATAGATCATGCATGGACTTCCCTATAGATCACGCTAATAGATAACACATTGATTTCCCTATAGATTACACATGTCAGACAGTTTGAATAAGATCAAAGCCATAGCTCAGTCGGCACATTCCTATCAAAGAACTGGCTCATCATTCATGTGTGCATCGCAAAACATCAAACAACATATTACAGGTATTCAGTCTACAGATTCTCACATAGAGACACGCTCAAACAACATACAGGTATTCAGTCTACGTCTTAACGCTTTGTTTTTTCTTCCATAAAATTTGTGCAAATGCCCATCACCATAAATTGTCATACATAATAACTGGACATACTGGGTTAACATAATATTACAATAACATGTAAGTACAGCGAGTGTTGAAATACTGCACTGTGCCGTGCGAAATACTCCACTATGACAGACAGTCAATCTTAGAAAACCTCCCTCACTGGATTTCTACTTCTGAATTACACTGCACCATTTACTATAGAGAGCTGCTGAATAGAGTAATATGACGTTGTCTTGAGGAGTATGCTACAGATCAGAATCTAACCAAACAGCTAACCCGTTAACACTTATATTTGTTCAAGAAAATTTATATTTTCTCATAGAAAATGTCCATTTGCAGTCCAAGAGAAGACTATTTTTGAAAATTTACCACTGCAATGATTGGCTCGGTTATCGCGGCAGTCATTCCAGTGGTAAAATTTACCAAATAGTCTTCTCTAGGTCTGCAAATGGACATTTCTCAAGACCACTGGACAGAAGCCATTTTTGGCTGATAGGAGCCTTAAATGGTTAATGGCAGTTCAATAGGCTATAGTCCTCAATCTATCCAGTCCGACAAGGCCCGTTTATCCAGTCAGGCATGGCCCGTTCAATAGGTCATATCTAGACCTCAATCTATCCAGTCAGGCAAGGCCCATTCAATAGGCTATATTTAGACCTCAATCTATCCAGCCAGGCATGGCCCATTCAATAGGCTAGACCTCAATCTATCCAGTCAGGCAATGCCCATTCAATAGGCTATAGATCTCAATCTATCCAGTCAGGCATGGCCCATTCAATAGGCTAGAATCCTCAATCTATCCAGTCAGGCAAGGCCCGTTCAATAGGCTATAACTAGACCTCAATCTATCCAGTCAGGCAAGGCCTGTTCAATAGTCATATCTAGACCTCAATCTATCCAGTCAGGCAAGGCCTGTTCAATAGGCTAGAGTCCTCAATCTATCCAGTCAGGCATGACCCGTTCAATAGGCTATATCTATACCTCAATCTATCCAGTCAGACAAGGCCCGTTCAATAGGCTATAGACCTCAATCTATCCAGTCTGGCATGGCCCATTCAATAGGCTATATCTAGACCTCAATCTATCCAGTCAGGCAAGGCCCGTTCAATAGGGAATATTTAGAACTTAATCTATCCAGTCAGGCAAGGCCCGTTCAATAGGGCATATTTAGAACTCAATCTATCCAGTCAGGCAAGGCCCGTTCAATAGGCTATAGACCTCAATCTATCCAGTCAGGCAAGGCCCGTTCAATAGGGCATATTTAGAACTCAATTTATCCAGTCAGGCAAGGCCTGTTCAATAGGGCATATTTAGAACTCAATCTATCCACATTCAATAGGGCATATTTAGAACTCAATTTATCCAGTCAGGCAAGGCCTGTTCAATAGGGCATATTTAGAACTCAATCTATCCAGTCAGGCAAGGCCTGTTCAATAGGCTATAGACCTCAATCTATCCAGTCAGGCAAGGCCCATTCAATAGGTCATATCTAGAACTCAATCTATCCAGTCAGGCAAGGCCCGTTCAATAGGCTATAGACCTCAATCTATCCAGTCTGGCATGGCCATTCAATAGGTCATATCTAGACCTCAATCTATACAGTCAGACTGAAGGAAATTTCAATTTCCCTTTCTCCGAGATCTAAAAATACTTACCATTATATTACTCTTGATAATACAAGCTAGCTTGCTAGCGGCTCTAGGAATCTAGATTTAGAAAGCTTTACCGGCTCCTGGAACCGGGTACCTGGTTCCCAACAACAGGGTACCCGTGCCAGTGAGGCTCATATTGTTTGCATAGCTACCAAACAAGAGAATACCTATGGCTTGCCTCCGTGGGGCTGGGAGGTAGAGTCCGTAATATAATGGTAAGTATTGTTAGATCTCGGAGAAAGGGGAATTGAAATTTCCTTCATTCTCCTTCGATCAATACTTACCATTATATTACTGTTGATAACACCAGGTGGGAATGGGCAAGTCATACACAGCTTCTTTTGCCTCTGGAGAAAGATTTTAGACTTAAAGTTGACATACGGAGACCTAAAACGACCGACAAGTTTGGGACCGAATCACATTCGCATCACTGCGCCCCGCCTCAACTTTTTCCTCCTAAGAAAAGGGAGAGAACTAACGAACATGCAACTCGCCTGAAACACGAATATGCGAAGACGGTTAACCGCTCTTTGCATATATTAGCCTGCGAATGAGCATGAATATATAAGATGAATGATCATGATATATAAACATAAATACCAAAAACTGTCAAACTTGAATTACCTTATGATTTTTGGATTTCAGACGTGGAGCCATCAACCAAGTACTTTTTCGACCATATGTGACATTCACGGTTGTAATCCTCTTGCATGACCATGTCTGTTTCATAACTTTTGTTTTCCAAGAATCAAAAGGGAAAAGAACAGCGTGGCCATTTAACTATCGACTCAAAACAGCTAAAGCGAGTGGATTGGCGGAGTCTGACACATCCCTCATATAGTAATCCGTGAGAGGACTCACAATGCCATTGTGCAACAGCCATGATGTCCTCTAACGGAACACCATTGTAGAGGGTGGTCGAGGCGGCTATTCCTCTAACATCGTGTGCCCTTGCGCATTGCACCTGGTACCCAGTTGCAATCTCATGGATAGTCTGAATGCATTTGACTACCCAACGAGAGATAGAATCCATGGATGCGGCGCCATATGGCTTCTTATGGCAAGTCCACACATGTCTATCATTTGATCTTAAAGAGTCCGTCCATTTTTTTGTACTTAGTCAAAGCACGGACTAGACACCAGACACTGGCATCACGATCAAACCTTGTTAGTTTCGGTATAATGATCGGTTTGCCTGGATATTTCAAAGATTGATTCTTTGACATAAACTCTGCTCTTGGCAGTAGTCGCAGACCCTCTCCGGAGACAATAAATCGGTCCCTCTCTGCTGAAAGCGCATGGATCTCATTGCGCCTTCTCGCTGAGGAAGCTGCCAATAGGAAAACCGCCTTTAGAGTCAAATGCTTTAGACTAGCTGAACCCAAAGATTCGAAGGGGTGCTTGGCCAGTCCATTAAGCACCAAACATAGACTCCAGGCTGGAATGACTACCGGTTGTCTCAGTCGGAGATTGCTCATTCCGTTCACCATCACATTCAACTGGGCCACCTCTGGACTATCCCTCTTGGCTAGACATGGGATAACTGATGCCAAAGCTGACTTGTATCCAGCAATTGTGACAGGAGCCAGTCCTGAATAGAACAGCTCACAGAGAAAGTCTGCTATTTGCTGAATAGTGGATTGAAAGGTATTAATACCCTTTCCTTCACACCACTCTGCAAATTTGTTAACCTTGTGGTTATATGACTTGAAGGTTGACCTCCGTCTCGCAGCTGCAATGAAGCTCGCAGCCTGTTGAGAAAAGCCTTCCGACGTGGAACGTTGTTTGATAACATCCACGCAGTCAATTTGAACATTTCGGTCCGCTCGTGTAGGAAGCATCCCTTGGCCTGGGAGATTATGTTCGGAATCTCGGGTAACTGCACTGGATTGTCCACCAGGAGATCCAGAAGATCCGTGAACCCCGCCCTGCTGGACTAAAATGGCGCTATTAGCAGGACCAGGCACTGTTCCTCCCCGATCTTCACGAAAATCTTCGGTAGAAGAATAGTGGGCGGATACGCGTAAGCGTGCATCCCTCTCCAGCTTATCGCCAGAGCATCTGTATCGACGGCATTTGGATCTGGAATCGGCGAGACATAAGTCATGATTTGAGCATTTTCCTTTGTGGCGAACAAGTCCACGTTTGGTTTACCCCAATGCTCGAAGATCCTGTGATGAACTGGAGGGTTGAGAGATCATTCTGTTGGCAGAATCCTCTGTCTGCGAGACAAAGCATCCACCAGAATGTTCAATCGGCCAGGAATGTGAGCTGCTTTCAAAACAACAGTAATTCTTGCACCATTGAATCAAGTGCCACACCTTCATACATAGTGTGGGTGACTTGGTCCCGCCTTGGCGATTTATGTATGATACTACTGTCGAATTGTCCAACCATATCACTATCACCTTGCCCCTGACTTTTGGAAGAAACTTTCCAATGCCAGTTCCACTGCCATTATTTCCAACAGATTGATATGCAGCTGACTCTCTTGCAGGCCCCCTACCCCTCCAGCGATGCATCCGTGTACACGGACACCTGGGGGCGGGGTAGGTGCAGCGAAACTTAGGCTTGCACAATATTGTCCTAGGAGGTATCGCGTTATATCGTGATGAAAAAATTGCGATATTTCGATATATCGTATAGCCTATTTTAAGGTATATGAATTCACAGGGGGGGGGGGGGGTGTGTGAATTGGTCATGAGTCAAGTTGGACTGCACGGTTTGGTTTATGTAGACATATCGGTTTCGCTGAGTTTTCATATCAGTTTTATCCGGATGACTTCTAATTGGTCAATTTCAACAAAAACTTGAAATTCAGTTGCCAAGATGCTTAAACTAAGACCGATCATTAATAACACGAAAATAGGACACAATTAATAATTTCTTGCCACCTTACCCCTTGGCTTAATGTATACCATATTCATCATTGCAAGAGTGAAATTATTATATTGGACAACCTAAATATTGCGTACTCTGTTAAAATCATCGTTTATTACATGAAAATTAATTCTAAAATTTGGCATTTCATGTCATCTTTGTGAAAATGTACAAATCACGTGATATTAGGAATGTACTTTAGATCAATAGATATCTAATGTTTAGATCTGCTCCACATTTACCGAGTACCCGGTTAATAATAATAGTTAGCCTTCAGAAACATCTCGGACAGTTCACCTTGCTTGCTAAAGCGTGTATACCATCTCATTTAGCTATCACATTTGTAAACGCACCACCCTCGCCTCCAAAACCAGGAGAGCGAGCAATATCATGTGATTTATATATTTTTACTAATAATAGTTAGCCTTCAGAAACATCTAGGATAGTTCGCCATGCTTGCTAAAGAGTGTATACCATCTCATTTAGCTATCACATTTGTGAACATACCATCTCTCGCCTCCAAAAAACAGGAGTGCAAGCAATATCACGTGATTTATATATTCTAGCGACTCCATTTAACGTCAAATTTTGGATTAATTTTGATTTTATAAACAATGCTTATTACAAAACATGCAATATTTATACCTTCCCAGGTAATAATTTCACTCCCGCGATCATGGTTTTGAGGTATACAGTATACAGCAAGAAATTATGCCGGTAAATTGCGTTGAATTTTCGTATTAGTGTCCATCTTTTAAAGCAATTTTAGAGAATGAACTTCAACTTTTTTAACCTATTCCTAGTATAATCCCACCCCTTTCTCTGTGATGTTGGTTTGGAAATAAATTGAACGGCTTGCCGTAATAGACACCTATGCTACAATAGGCATGACAGTAAAATTTTAGCGATATTTCGATTTTTTCAAAATCACATCGTAAAAAATCGTGGCTGAAAAAAATAATCACGATTTTCGATAATATCGGGCAATCGTGCAAGCCTAGCGAAACTCCTACTAGGAGATTCTGACGCTTTTTCCACCATACAAGATGCGACATTATTGGCTCCAAAACTGGTACCAGCTTTGACAGGGGTTCTGTTCTCTGTTTCCACAGAGACATCAGATACAACTGGATAGGTCTTCGCATCAGAGCAGCGTACAGGATTAACTGCTCCATGGAGACCATCATGGCCAGCATCTGAAGAAACCTTATCGCCTGAATGTGGTTTCCCAATTGAAAACTCTTGAGGATGGCTAACACAGACACCACTCTGGGCTCTGACAGGTAAACCCTGCTCTCCTCGAGATCGAATCGCATCCCCAAATAAACGAAATGTTGAGTGGGCATCAACTCGGATTTCTCCTCGTTGACTATCCAGCCTAGATCTGAAAGTAACTTCAGAGTCAGAGCAGTATCCACGTTCAACCTGGCTGCCGAGTCTGCCTTGAGCAGCCAGTCATCTATGTAGGTGTGTAGCGCCACGTTCTCTTTTCTGAGAAACGCTGTCACCGCTAGGACCACTCTGGTGAAAACCCTTGGGGCTGTCGACAGGCCGAATGGGAGTACTACAAACTCCCATACTTGATTCTGAAACATGAATCTCAGAAACTTGTGACAACCCCTGTTCATTGGAATGTGCAAATATGCATCTTTCAGATCGATCGACACACACCACATTCCTTTCCTCAATCTTGCCATTACCGACCTCGGAGTTTCCATCTTAAACCGAGGCATATGGATAAACCAATTCAATGGCCTGAGATTGAGTACGGGTCTCCACCCCCTGTGCTCTTGGTGACAAGGAACATGTTTGAATAGAAGCCTGGAGCATTCTGGTTTGCTGGTTTTATTGCTCCCTTCAGAAGCAAACCTGACACTCTTCGTTTTGAATGGCTTCTAACTTGTCTGGCTCTCTTGGAACAAGAGTCCAGACAGGTGCCAAAGACAGGTTTTGTGGTGGAAAATCCCACCACTCTGGCATGTACCCCTGGGACATCCCAGGACCAGACCGTCTGACGTCACACCTCGCCAATCCTTGACGGAATGCATGAACTTTCCAACCACTATAGACGCATTGACGCCTAATGTGGGTGTCTGGCTTGCGATCCACTCCCACCCCCTCTCTTGACGAGAGACAGACATAACCATTTTGGTCTTGGCTTGACTGGTCTGACTGGCACCGCTGTTCCTGTCGCACAGGCGCGGTCCAGGCAGATACGAAGAGAGCTCTCATACCCTCAGGTACGATCATCTCCCTTCTTTCCGCCCTTGCAGGACTTACCCTTCCCGCCTCTCGGACGTTCAGGAGCAACAGTGGAGTGGGCAGGAACCGTCACAACCTTCCTCGCCTTCTTAGCCACAGGTGGCTGCGAAGGCCCAGCAATAGCAGAAGCTGGCTTGGCTTTCACCTTGCTATTATGCTTTTTCTGCTTCTTGGAGGAAACTTGAACAGTTAGCGGTTTAGCTACAGCCCCTAGTGCATGCGCTTGTCACACCAGTTCTAGCTGCAGATTGACCACCAACCAATTCTGCGCAATGTTGGCCGTGTCCTCTAAGATTCTAGTGCCGGTCAGGGGCATTCCAACCAAACGCTCCCAGACGACGGCAGCTGGACGCACATGGTCAAGGACCATCTGCCTCCTGGACTTGGTCACTCGCGCTTGCACCCTGGCCAAAGAATCCATTGACAGCACCAGGCCATCATTGACGCAGGATAGCACCACAGGTGGCACAGGGCGGCCTGCCCCAGCCTCAGCCCACACCGACTGAAGTAAGCGATAGGAGTGATTAACAGCACTCATTGCCGCTCTCACTCCCTCATCACACAGGGACAGGACTTCTTCGTGGTGTACCTGGGACCTGTCCACAAGTGCCAGAGCGGGGCCAACCGCTCCAGCACTCTGAACTCCAAGCACCCAGCGGTCATCCTCAGTGACCGCTGGCACCACACTGTATCTGTCATATTTCCCACGGGAAATACGGCACATTGCCCGCACCTCCCTGGAGGCCGCAGGGAGCTGACTCTTGGTTAAGAGTTGCTTGCTATAAATAGCATCCAACAACTCTTTAAACCGTGGATCCAGTCCAATGGACTGGATTCGAGCCGCGGCCAAAAACCCCGTCCTAATCGACCAGGCTGTCTCCGAAGACGACACTCATGTGAATCAATCACACGTTGATGTATTCACGGTTCTACCAGCAGCGGCCTCCCGGCTAGGAGCCACCACTGGTAAGCCAGAAACACTGGCACCGTATACGGTTCCGCCGCCACCCCATGAAGTTCACCGGTCCATGGAGTAGGCCCACACGGAAAACTGTGCGGACCCGTAGCGGTTATGGAACCGTGGCCATACACAGGCGCCAACGTGTGGCCGCCGGACCAGGCGAGATAGGCGTGTACCAAGCCTGGCCTACAACACCCGTCACTGTGTCGGTTGGTGGCAAACCAACCAGCATTGGACAGGTGTCCGGTACCGGTGTGGCCTCAACCACGGGCGGAGCAACTGTCCTGGCTTGCGCCAGGCCAGACAGATGGAGGGCGGCTCCGTCCAGGACAGAATCGACATCCATGCTCTCCACCTGCGGCATCTCAGGCCGTAACAGTCTCTCCTCCTCGGCCACCTCATCTTCAGACCATGAAGAGTTGTAACCAGATGAGGAGACACTGAAGCCGTCCTGGTGAACGGCTCCCATGCCCGCTGGACTGGCCACCGCTACTGGACCACCTGGAGGTGGTCGCTGAGACAGAACCCATCAGGCCGGAGCCCAAACGGGACTGCCAGGGAGCCATACGAGATGGCTTCGTCGGTAGCCAGTCCAGAACCCTGTCCAAGGACAGGGTCTGTACCAGACACGGGAAGAGACTGTCCTACAACCTTCGGCATTAGGGATGACACCAGCGTGGGCAGGACGCTATGCAAGAAGCCTTGCATAGCGGGCCCGAACCACACCAGAGGTGCCATCTCCAAAACCTCCGGTTGCAGACGTGGAGCGGCCCTAGGGGCCGAAACGGACGCTCCATGATTTCTTTTCGAACTGCCTGATTCTGGGAAAGGAACTTGACTAACATCTCGACCGGCCACACTGAACATACGTTACACCTATTATCAACATTACATGGTGAACACCGGTAACAGGCATGGTCTTTGTAAACAACCATGACAAATTTGTGGCATTCCGGGCATGATGGCGGGGTAGGCCTGACGACAAGAACGAAGCAGACAAATACACCCATATACTGATCCTAATGGATGTATAAAATGGAACCAAGAACCATATCGCATAGCATTCGCGGTATCTTTAATAATAAATTTCAAATTATACTCTCAAATGAAGGCCAAAACGATACCTGAAGAAAACAACAAAAATGATTTTAACAAACTGCTGTAGACCATGGTAAAACCGCAGAACACACATCTTAAATCAAGAATTTTGAAACCACCGATCAATGCAAACAGATTGTGATTACCACGCAAAACCTGACATAATTCCAGTTTTCTGGTACAAAACGTACGCAGCACCCAGAACAAGATGCGTGAATACATGAAACATTTTCTTCACCATAAAAATCTGAAACAACACAGGTGTGACGTCACCTGCTCGGATAATACGGAGAAGGACATCAGCCGATTTTCATGTTAAACACCATACAGCCAACACCCCATTTCATATTACTGCCGATAGCCGTTAAGAAGGTAATCAATCTGGCATATTTTGTTGTCACCATACGTCCCAGATTTGGGGTCAGAAATTGGAACATGCGACACAGACGAAATTCTACAGACCTAAGTCTCCATATACATGTATGCTAGAGAATAACATGAAAGAATATGACCTGAGATTCAGCGGCTCCTTCCATGATAAATCCAAAATCCTTGAAGCGAATAAATAGCTAACAAATTGGCACAAAAAACACTTAAGAAACTCTTAAGAAAACTAAGAAAATCTGAAGATCTCCAAATGCAAAAAGCATGTATGCTCTTGTTGCTATGCAAACAAGAATGATCCCCACTGGCACCCGGTTCCAAGAGCCGGTAAAGCTTTCTAAATCTAGATTCCTAGAGCAGCTAGCAAGCTAGCTTGTATTATCAAGAGTAATATAATGGTAAGTATTGATCGAAGGAGAAAAGGCCCGTTCAATAGGCTATAAACCTCAATCTATCCAGTCTGGCATGGCCCATTCAATAGGCTATATCTCGACCTCAATCTATCCAGTCAGGCAAGGCCCGCTCAATAGCTACATCTAGACTTCAATCTATCCAGTCAGGCATGGCCCGTTAAATAGGCCATATCTAGTCCTCAATCTATCCAGTCAGGCAAGGCCAGATCAATAGGCTATATCTAGACCTCAATCTATCCAGTCAGGCATGGCCCGTTAAATAGGCCATATCTAGACCTCAATCTATCCAGTCAGGCATGGCCCGTTAAATAGGCCATATCTAGACCTCAATCTATCCAGTCAGATTGGCTCATTCAATAGGCTAGAGTCCTCAATCTATCCAGTCAGGCAAGGCCCATTCAATAGGCAGGCCTGACCAAATTGAAAACATGCACAACCCATTTTGGGGGTGCGCAAATTTGTTTTGGGTAACCCATTCTTTTTTGCGTAACCATTTTTCATGTATTTATGTACAACATGAAACCAGTTGCGGGAACGGAAAATGGGTTGTGTCAGAAATGTTAGCGTAACCTGAGAGTGAACTTAAAATGGGTTACGCAAATTTGGACAGGCCTGATAGGCTATATCTAGACCTCAATATATCCATCCGGCAAGGCCAGGTCAATAGGTTAGAGACCTCAAAACTATCCAGCTGGCAATACATGTTCAACAGGCTACAGACTTCTAAACTATTCAGTTAGGCAGTGCATGTATGTATAATAGGAGCTACAGACCTGAAACTATCAAGTCAGGCAATGTATGTATAAAATGATGCAAAATGTTATTAGTGTAGAAATCAATTAAACGAGCACAACTTTGTATTGCAACCATTTCGGTCAGATTTACAACTACAAGGAAATCAAAGCGTAACATCAAAATCAATAAATTTGCTAAACATTACCAACTGGTACGGTGGGGTCATATTCTCCCAGCTGGAGGTCGGCGGCAGATAAAACTATCTTCTTCGGTGTCTTTTTAGTAGCTGATGATGCAGTTTCACTCCCATCCTCCTGGAATGAAAGCAAGACCAAAACTACAATACAGTCAAACCTGTAGTGGACAATGTATGGGTCAGTCAAAGCTAGTCACGGGGGGCTTTTAATGGTCAACCCACCACAAAATCGGCCTCTGCAGCGGTCCAGAAATATGTCCATTTACGGGCCAAGAAATCTTTTTATATTTATCAATAGAATGACTGGCTATGTAGCGGAGTCAGTAATTCCAGTTTTAAATTTATTTAAAGTCATCTCTTGGCCTGTAAATGGATTTTCACTGAGCAAAAATCTCAATTTCCCTGACCAAACTTGACCATTGGGAATTGCCCATTTGCAGACCAGGACTATTTTAAAAAATTTATCGCTGGAATGACTACCTCGAGAACCATTCAACAAGAGGCCCAATGGGGCTGTATCGCTCACCTGGAACATTCACATTTCAACTAATCTTACTTAAGTTTTACATCCATCAGTGTCACTTCCAATGACTTTCAGTCAAATGATTTAGTTTTCGAGATATTGACAACAATCTCTGGACTGTTTTTTTTGCATTAGTGATTTTGAACAATGTTTAAGTGAAAATAGATGATATCAGTGCTAACAACAGTTGGTTTCTTAACTGTCTCACTGCTGCAAGCCAGTGCAGCCAATAATTTCAATTTTCAAAAGCTCTTGACTTGTTGAATATTTTGAAAACAATTCGACTGAAAGTTGTTGGTGGCTTAGCCACCAACAACTTTTAGTCCAAATGTTTTCAAAATATTTATCAGGTTCAGATATAACCTTTGGAATATGTCGTCTGCAAAAACCCAGTCAGATGGTTACTAAGGTTTAAATACAATTTGAAGGAAATGGCCTCTAAAGGCAGGTAGGTGGTCTTTATAGCAGGTTATTCCCCACCACCACACAATCCATTTAACACATGCATATCTGGCTGAATCACCGAGTTAGCAGCAGGGGTAGGGTGAGCTGGAGTTGATTTAGAAAATAATTTGACTGAAAGTCATTGCTGCCTTAGGCAGCAACAACTTTCATTGATGCCTAAGGCAGCAACAACTTTCAATCAAATACATTTCAAATATTTTTAAGAGCATAAATGTCAGAGCACATAATACATATCTTAAATTAGGCTTGCACGATTATGTGATTAAATCGAAAATCGCGATTATTTTTTAAATCGTGAATTAATATGATTAAAAATTAAATAATCATGAATAATTCTACAGCATAAAGTATTTCAAAATCTACCTTTTAATTAATCTTTAATGCGATCGGTCACGGAAATTTACATTTTGTTCAGCGAATGCATGCCCATCTGCAGGCCAAGAGAAGACTATTTTTGAAAATGTATCACTGGAATGACTGGCTCGAGAATCGAGCCAGGCATTCCAGTGACACATTTTCAAAAATAGTCTTCTCTTTGCCAGCAAATAGACATTTCTCAACACAATTGCAGCTTTCGTCATTGATATGCTTTTTTGCTGTTATAACTGGGTTATTTGTACTCAAGCTGATTAATCGAGTAATTGCGATTATTATTAAATAATCAATCGTGATTGCTGAAAGCAATAATCGCGCAAGCCTATCTTAAATATTTCTGCAGTATTGGAAAGGCTAATCTGTTAATTGGAATTTAATATCTAGTTTGGCAATAAAATCTGACATGGTGATAAATCAATGGACGGTGGGAACAAACCATTATTTGCCCTATGAAAGTGAGACTGCAAATATTTAAGGAGTGATAACTCTGGCATTTGATGGCCTATCAGTTTCATTTTCACAACACAAATATTAGATGCCGTCATTAACATTGTGACCAAGTTTGGTGTCAATCCATCAAGAAATAACAAAATGAGCCGCCATTATTGGTGACGGACAAACAGATGGATGGACGGACATACAGAAGACGGATGGGGTTATCGCTATACGACAGCTGACTGACAAGTAAGCAGAGTTAAGAAAACCAATTTTGGCTTCAAAATCCATCAAATAAAAAAATTGAATATGGCAGCCAAACACACTAAAATTTGATTGGTCCATGGCGGCCATGTTCTTTACCTACCAACTTCCCATGCCCTTAGTCCATAATCATATCCCCAAAATTTCAGCCCGATCCGTTCAGCGGCTCTGCAGAATAAGTCGTTTTCACGAAAACTAATTCAACCAAGATGGCCGCCGAACCATTTGGCCAATCAAGTTCCTTTGAACAAACTTGGTTCAGCTCTTGCCCTATATGATATTTCTGAATCTGAGTTTTGAATCAATCCACCAAGCGGTTTCGGAGATTTTTAAAGCCATTTCCTAAAATCTGCCAAAATCCAAGATGGCCACCAGCCAAATCGGCTTAGTTTGAACAAACTTGGATCCCTATACCCTAAGGATACTTCCTGCCAAATATAATTGAAATCGGCCCAGTGGTTATTGAGAAGTCATTAAAGGAAAAAGTTGATGGACGGACGGACGCCGGACAGACGGTCGCCATGACATAAGCTCACTTGGCCATTCTGGCCAGGTGAGCTAATAACTAGAAACCATAACTAGTCATTCCAGTGTTAAATTTCCAAAAATAGTCTTCTCTTGGTCTGCAAATGGGCATTTTCTGAGAAAACAAATTAGAGGGTTAAAGGGTTAACAAGAGCTCCGCAAACGGCGCATAATACCCCGCCATGATGACAAACTAATCAATGACAGCTGTCAGAAAATATTTACTTCTTCCTCAGACCCATCAGACCAGTAATCCTTATGAAGCGTCAAAGCGATCGCTAAAGGAGGTATCGTCTAGAAACCAATTTTCAAGATGGCTGCCGCTGACTTGCGGCCATATTGGATTTCGGATTATCATAAATTTCGATAGGTTTCTTCACCAGATATATTCCAACGACCCTAGGAAGTGCTCCGATAAATGGTAACTGAGATATCATCCAGAAACTTACTTTCAAGATGGCAGCACGTGGCTGGCGGCCATCCTGGATTTCGGAGTAGCGTCGATTTCGATAAGTTTCAAAGCGATCCGATAAACGGTAATGGAGTTATCATCCGGAAACTAATTTTCAAGATGGCCATTGGTGGCTGGCAGCCGTCTTGGATTTCAGATCAACGTTAATCTCGATAGGTTTCTTTACCAGAGGTAGTTGAACCACCCTATGAAGTTTCATAGCGATCCAATAAACAATAACGGAGTTATAATCTGGAAACCAATTTTCAAGATGGCCACCGGTGGCTGGCGGCCATCTTGGATTTCGGATCATTGTCTATTTTGATAGCTTTCTTCCTCAGGCCTAGTCCAACCACTCTATGAAGTTTCAATGCGATCCGACAAATGGTAACGAAGTTATGATTCGGAAACCACTCTGCCGCCCGCACGCCCGCCCGGACGGACGGCGCCATTACATAATACTAATTACAAATTTTTTGGCGGGGTATAAAACATAAATTCTTTCTGATAAAAAACTTATTCTGTTGGATATTTTGAAATTAATCTGATTGGAAGCCGTTGCAGCAACAGCTCCCAAACAAATTAATTTCAAAATATTCAACAGTTTTCCTGTATGGTCGTCTTGAAAATGAGATCTGGAGAATTCATCGGCGAAAGGGTTAGAGTTAAAAGCATTTGTTTCAATAGTTAAACTGCAAGCATTTTGCTGCTTTACTCATGTCATCATCATTATCACTATGGGCTTTCAAGAGTGAATTGAAATGAAGATAGTGTAGAATAAGACGCTTGTACTGTAAACGTGAATCCTGCATGTTTGTTATGATTCTATCACTTAGTTTGTAGCGTTATAATGGCTGCTGGTGACAAAGGATGCTAGTTAACCCTTTAATGGTCAAGCCGGACAAACCCGGCATTTGTAATGGGCTCGTGGAATGTCCATTTGCAGGCCAAGAGAAGACTATGTTTGAAATTTTACCCTTGGAATGACTGACTCGATGACCGAGTCAGTCATTCCAGTGAAATTTTTTTCAAAAAGTCATCTTTTGGCCTGAAAATGGGCATTCAATAATTTTTTTAGATTTTCTTTACAAAATTTGGCCATTACAGAGTTAATGGAGGAATCTAGTTTTACAGAGTTCCCACAGGTTTTTGAAAACTGAATTCAAGGTCTTTTCAAGTTTTTTAAGGGCAACAAAATTAACTTTCAAGGACGAGAGTCTTTCTAAAGGTACAGCCTACTTTACAGCCCCTTCTTGCCGTCTGTTACTCCCACATAATTCTTTATTATCACATTTTAATTACATTTTAGAAGCAGGACATGATGGTACATTAAATTCTGAATTACAAATCCTGTGAATAAAATATATAAATTTATATTTTTTCGCTTTGTTTTTCAAGGAAATTTTCAATTCTGCCTAAATTCAAGTAACTTCAAGACCTTGAAAATGCAATATACTTTGCTACGGAATTTCAAGGTTGTGGGAACCCTGTTTTAGCTTTACCCCACCCATCTCTAGCTAAGCTCCATCCAACTCTTGCCTCTGTTGGGATCGATTGATCCCTGCATTCTCTGAATATTAATTTCTAGAGAATCATACGGGTAAGCTGTTGAATATTTTGAAACCTATGACAGGAACAGCATCCAGTCAATTTAGTTTCAAAATAATCAACAGCATGTTTATTAAATAATAGACACAATACTTAGTCAGTCATCAATTAAGCATTCGTGACAAACTTAGTTACGTCATTCCTGACATAATTGAATATGACGTCATTCTACACGTCACGTAGTTGATTATGATGTCATATGATTGACTGAGAAACTGGAATCATCTATGCGATGGCATGAACACCCGCATTAACCCCTTACTGGTCAAGATTGGACAAGAGAAATGAAATCTTTGCTTAGTGAGTCAATTTGCATGCCAATAGGTTACAAGCATTTTGTAACCCGAGGCATGACCCTCTTTAATCGTAAGCCCTCGAGACATTTTGAAAAACTTGTAACATTCTATACGTAATTCTCAGATCGGACATCGGATGCCAATCGAGGGATCCATTTCTAGCTATGCCCCACCCATCTTTAAGGGATCCATTTCTAACTATGCCTCGCACATCTTTAACTAAACACCGCTTATGCTTTGAACATGCTATGATCGATCGAACCCAGAATTCCAAAATCAAGGTAAACAGACCGGTAATCTGTTGAATGTTTTGAAACTAATTTGACTGGGCTATGGCAGCAACTGCACCCAGTCAAAATTAGTTTCATAATTTTCAACAGAATGCTATTAAATAGTAAATCCATCAAACACAACTCACACACCTGACACACTATTCCAGCTTCATGACGGAGTATTTCTGTCAATTATGATTGCGACGTCAGCCACGTAATTGATAATGACGTCATATACTTACTTGATCACCAGATCATATTCATCCATTGTATCGCCAAGTCGAGCCATACTATTGGTTCGACAAAAATCTGACTTGATGATTAAAGGATTAAACTTTCAGTGAAAGCTGAAATGAGCAATACATATATGATACTATTGTACTAAGCTCATTCTAACCTCGTCATCAGAGTCCCCGATAGCATCCAGGGTCATGAACTCTTCAAACTCAATGTCATCCTCTACTAGCAGCGTCTCATTGGCCTCCACAGTAAGAAGGTCATCAGGTCGCTGACCGGATCTTCGAAGACGCTGGTAAATAAAGTAAGGATGCTAAAGCGTGAATTGTGATGTGTCTCACTTTTGAGTATGGTTAGTGATGTTATGTTAAAAGTCACTAGTAATGCATCAGATGAACCCTTGATTGGTCGAGAAAATGTCCATTTGCAGGCTAAGAGATCGTTTTTGAAAGTTTACCACTTGAATGACTGGTTCGGTTATCGAGCCAGTTATTCCAGTGGTAAATCTTCAAAAATTATCTCTTGATTTGCAAATGAACTTTCTCAAGACGACTGCAGAAACCATTTTTGACCAGCTTGAGTGTTAAAGGTGCAAGGAGACAAAATGCCAGCGACAAAAGTTGGGTTACAGTTTAATGTGATCTTAAAGAACAAGTACTTGTAATATCAATAGCATAACACATCTGAAAGCCCAAAATGTTGAATATGTTAATTCTATATACAGCAAACCTCACTGGTGCAGTTTAGTGATGAAATCTAAGGATTCAGTGTTGAGCTATAACGGGCCAACAAAACACATTTATAAACCTAAGTGGAACACGCAAACAATTGTGCAACATCACAAATTCACAAGCTATGATATGTGATTTTTAGATACCAAGCCCATACAGGGAGCAGAGCTGAATCAAAAAAGCATCCGCTTTTGTTTCTACGAGAATTCTTAATACTTACCAGATGTACTATTATGATAATGTCTATTATCTAGTCTAGCTCAAAATAAACAATTAAAACTCCGCACTCTCCTGGTCCTGCCCCTACTGTGTCCGGGAATACCATAGCCGCAGGTACCGAGTCAATTCCCAATCACAGTCAGATTCGTCTTATATTTGCCTTGGCAAACTGCGAAAGCAGCTCAGCCTCACCTCAGCGGGGCGGCTGAGGCAGGGCCATAGTACATCTGGTAAGTATTAAGAATTCTCGTAGAAACAAAAGCGGATGCTTTTTTGATTCTACTTCGAATAATACTTACCAGATGTACTATTATGATAAACTCCGGATTTCGACAGCCAGGAAATGCCGGTGGGAGGAGGTGAGGCTCGAACCAGCACTCATCAACCATCCAACAGAGAAGGTTGTGAAGAGACTAAAACCCTGGCATACGCTTGGGTTCTGCTATCCGACTCATAGAGTGCTAAACTTCCATGGTCTAGACCGCGCCCCCCCCTCTTTTGTCCGCACAAAACCAGAGGGATGTCCATGGGGATGCAACACCCACCAGACCCGTGTCAGCCCCAAGTCTCAGCTAGGGCAGTCCAGTAGAGTGCAAAGAAGTTACTACAACTTCAAATCTTTGAAAAAAACTATCAGTATATCGATTAGATTTTCAAATTGGAATGAGTCTCATGTCTGTATGAGAGGATAAATATACTCTTGTACCAGACTATTCACTTACTCAGTCTGGTATTTCGACTGGAAGTAAACATATTTATAGTCACTTAATTAATGTAAACACTCACCATTTTTGAGTGGTCGATGTGTTATTGATCATCACAGGAGCTAGGCCCAATCCACGGTCGTACTCAGTCATGTGCATAGCGCTTGGTCAGTGTATGCGGAAGGCTTTTGTGATGTGTGCGAAGTAGTGGTCGGACGTGGCTTAGTTTAGGTTCGACAGATTGGCGACAGCTACTGGATTAAGTGTGCTGGAGATGTCTCGAAGGTAGAAATCAGTGAATGACGACTCGGCATGCCATTGTGCTACAGACATCACCTGCTCTAAAGAGACACCCTTATAAAGGGCCGATGATGCTGCTAGTGCTCGGACCTCATGGGCATTCGCACGATCAATCTGCTTTCCTGTAGCGATCTTGTGCGACATCTGAATAGCGTCAACTATCCAACGAGAAATAGTATCTTTCGAAGCACGTAAATGGGGAGCTTTGAGACATAACCACAGAGATTTCGGGTCGTCTCTCCACTCAGAAGTACGTTTCTTATACATCTTTAGACATCTGACAGGACACCAAGCACAAGAATTTGGGTCATGTCTAGTTAAACTTGGCAAATTGATCGGCTGTCCTGGATATTTAAGTGACTGATTCTTTGCCAGGAAACAAAGACGTGGAAGTAATCTTAAACCTTCACCCGTGACGACAAAACGGTCTTGTTCGGCAGAAAGCGCATGAATCTCGCTTCTCCTTCTCGCCGACGCTGCTGCAACCAAGAAAACTGATTTAATAGTTAACAGTTTAATGTCAATAGATCTAATCGGTTCAAAGGGAGCATGCCCTAAAACCTGTAGAACAAGAGATAGATTCCATGATGGGATAGGAATTGGCTGTCTAGGTCGCAGATTGCTCATTCCTTTGATAACTTCATTCAAGGTGTCATTCTCCACTCCCCCAATGGTGAGACTAGGAATGACAGAAGCTAATGCAGACTTATATGCTGCTAGGGTAGAAGGTACAAGTTTGTCAACTTCGTATAAATGACAGATAAAATCTGCTACGTGTTGAACAGATGCAGAAAAGGGATCAATATCTCTTCTCTCACACCACTGTGCAAATTTGTTGATTCTATAATTATATGTTTTTGTGGTCGAAACTCTTCTGGCCGAAGCAACAAACTTCGCTGCTTGCTCAGAAAAGCCACCCTCAATTGCACGCTGCTTGACAACATCCATGCAGTCAATTTGAACATTTCTGGTCTGTCGTGAAGGTACAGACCCTTGTTCTGAGAGATTACATCTCTTGTGTCTGGAAGAGGGATTGGACTGCAGACCAGAAGGTACAGCAGATCCGTAAACCATGATCGGCCTGGCCAATAAGGAGTGATCAGTAGTACTTGGCACATCCCCTCTCTTATCTTTGCCAGAACTTTCGGGATGAGAATTGTTGGAGGATACGCATACGCGTACATTCCCTTCCAACTTATCGCCAGTGCGTCTACTGCTAGAGCTAACGGGTCCGGGATCGGTGACACGTACGTGACCATCTTTGCGTTTTTCTTCATTGCAAATAGGTCGACATTTGGCTTGCCCCATTGTTTGAATAGAACCTCCGCTACCACTTGGTTGAGCTGCCATTCCGTCGGACGACAAACCGTCCTTCGACTGAGAGCATCCGCTAAGATGTTCAATCTTCCTGGAATGTGTGCTGCCCGAAGAATAATATTCCTCTCTTGGCACCACAGCAGAAGGTTCCAAACCATCATACACAACTCCGGTGATCTTGTCCCGCCCTGGCGGTTCAAATAAGACACCACTGTTGAGTTGTCTGTCCTTACTAGGACAATTTTGTCTTGAACTAGACTCTCGAACTTCTGCAGTGCTAATACCACCGCTAATAGCTCGAGCACATTGATATGTTTCTGCGCATTGGTCCGATCCCATTCCCCTGACACTGACTGATTGTCCAATACCGCTCCCCAACCTGTCAACGATGCATCCGTGAATATGGACATCTGAGGTTGAGGAGGTTGTAGAGGAACACCTCGCAGGAGATTCTGTTCCGACAACCACCACTGAAGGTGGAATATCAATGGTTCTTTTACTGGTATTCTCAGAGATAACGGATCTGTTCTCTGTGACCAGAACGACATCAAATACATCTGAATCGGCCTGCGCCTGAGCGCCGCATATGGCACCACCTTCTCCAGAGATACTAGTAAACCGAGTATTCTGAGAAATTGACGCGCCGTCAGATAGGCTCCTAGAGAAACTGACTCCAATACTGCAATCAGGCTTCTGACTCTGCTCTCCGCCGGAAAAGCTACGCCGTCCCTGAGATTGAAAAAAATTCCCAGATAAACAAACTCCTGGGATGGAGTCAGTTCTGATTTCTCTAGATTCACAATCCATCCTAGCTTCTTCAATAAGTCTAGGACTACCTTCAGATTGCTGCGCAGAGTGACTGGATTCCCCGCCTTTAGCAGCCAGTCGTCTATGTAAGTGTGAACAGCTATGTTTCTCCTGCGAAGTAAAGAAGTCATGGCGAGAACCACCTTGGTGAAGACCCTCGGAGCCGTGGTCAGGCCGAATGGAAGAGCATTGAATTCCCAAACATTGTCTTGGAATGCAAACCGCAGGTACTTCTGAAAGGGAATTGACATTGGAATATGAAAATAAGCATCCTTCAGATCTATTGATACCGCCCACATGCCTTTCCTGAGCCCTGTCATCACCGCTGCTAACGTCTCCATCTGAAACCTGGGAGAAAGAATAAATTTGTTCAACGGTTTGAGATTGAGAATTGGTCTCCACCCTCCGGTACGCTTCGGAACTAGGAACATAATCGAATAGAAGCCCAGTGATGACTGATCGGTGACCAGGTGAATCGCCTTCTTCTGACGAAGTGATTCTATCTCTGACTGAATGGCAACTAGACGGTCTAATTCCCTTGGAATAGGAGTCCATATTGGAGTCGAGGTTAACGGAACTAACGATTGATGGATGAGCCAGTCCGGATCGTAGCCGTTTCTTATCCACTGACAGACTAAATAGTCGCGCACGACCTGTTCCCATTGGCTTAGGAATAGCTGAAGTCTGCCTCCGACGGAAGGAATCTGCACACAGTTGTCGGTCGAGATTAGCCGACAAGACGCTACATCGCTTGGGTGAAGATTCTCGACTCCATTTGTTTCCAAAGCCGCCGGTATTGATTCCGCCGGAAACCCGTCAGGAACGAGCCCCACGGCCGCCCCGCGGCTTCTTGTGGTATGACGGTCCGGAACCGCCGCCACGACTATCCTTACGGTAGCCGCCACGGCCCGAACCGCCACCCTTCCTGTCGTCCTCATACGGCCTCTTACTAGAGGGCTTGTATGTGGACGAACGGCCAGGCCCTTGTGCTCCGGATGGCCTATGGGCATCACGGGCAGAAGGACGGAAGGGCGATCTAGGACGCTGCCTCTGCTGCTCCTGTCTGTGTTGACGGTAGGACTGTTGTGGCTGAGTCCTCTTGGTCGACTTCCACGACTTGCCGACCACCTCTTGCTCCGCCACCATCGATGCAACTTTAGAAAGCGCTTGTCGTGCCGAGCCGCCGAACAAGCCTGGACCTATGAAAGGCGCAGAAGATAACGCTGCCCTCATCTCCGGTCCTGGTTCCACACAATCGAGAACCATTCTCCGTCGCTCTGCTAAAGTTCTTGTGATCACCCTGGCCAGGCAATCCTGAGACAGGCGCATGGTGTCCCGAACAACTCCGGGAGCAGCCTCTGGCACCTGTCCGCCTTCCGCCGTGCAGTCCAGCATACCCTGCAAGACGGTACACCCGTGCGACAGCGCAGCCATGGCTGCCCTAGCCGCATCCTCAATGAGCGTGAGCTCATTAAACGGGTCTTTGTTGGTCTGAGAAACCAAGGGACGTGACCGCCCCTTGGCCTTCCCAGCCAACGGCCTATTCAGCGCCTCACGTTCCGCAATGGAAAGCCGTGGAACTCTGGCGTACTGATGATAGGCCTGCTCCGGAAAACGGACCCTACTCCTTATCCCCTTCGGGGCCTTGGGCAACGCATAGTCTGGCTGAACCAGACGATATGCCGCAACTTCCAACATGTCAGAAGTCTGCGTGTCCAAGGGGAGTGTAGGCATGGCCGAAGAGCCACTGGACAGAGCGCTAGCCGCACGCTCTGACATCCGCTCCATCGCCGGATCGCGCTGAGATCCTAGATCCGATGCCAACCCGAGACGATTGGTCATCCATCCAAGGACCTGCACCCATTCAGCTTCGGCGCAGAAAGCGGAATCGTCCATTAAAGAACTCCCGTTTTCATCCTCCCTCTCTCCCTTAGATGAGAGGGCCACCGACGATCCGTGCTGAACGCTACGATAAACGTCTCTGCCAGGACAGAGCGCATCCATAGCGTGACTACCAGCGGCACCAGTATCCAACGAATCGCCGGATACGGATTCTCCGCAGTCCATCGGCTCCAACACGGGATCCGGGACTACGACCGCCTCAATCACGGCTGGCACTGTCACTCCGATAGGAGCCGCGCCTAACGCCGTCGGGATAGCCGTCGGAACCGCAAACCACGGCTCCGCCGGCATATCCGGTTGCACAAATAACGGATGAAAAATGCCCGACGGAACGTCGACATCACCATCCGCCTGGCAAACCCGTACAAATCCCGAGGGAGACCCCTGGGACGTACTAGGCATTGCCGACATTGAAAGATCCGGCATGCCGGAGTCTTCCATCAACAGCAATTCTTCCTCCTCTACCGACGGCTCTTGAGCCGAGGACAGAGAAGGGTCAGGTGTATGACCCTCAGCAGAACTAGCCGGACCACCTAATGGTTGCCCTGCACCAGCTTGCCTCACCGGGCCCGTGGACTGTAATGAATCAAACATGGCCTTGAACTGCGCCGCCCATACGCCCAGTGCTGAATCCATCCTCTCATTCAGCCGACCTTCCAGTCCAACCAACGACGCTTGCTGCCGCTTCACTGCCTTATCCTTCTCTATACGCTCCAGCCTCGCCCATCGATCCCTGTCAAACTCAGCCACCATTGCCGACGACCACTTGGCGCACACATCACACGGGCTTCCGACCTTACACTTCGCACACGCCACACAGTGATGACCAAGATACTTCCGTTTCATGAACCTGTTGCACTTCTGGCACAACGTGTCCGGGTTCTTCGGTTTCTGCGAACACAGAGAAGAATTAAAACGCTGCACATGACAAGTGATGACGAGCAATACGCACAATAGACTTGATAGTTAAGATTTCTTAAACACATTAACTTTCTCTTAAATTAATGATAACAAGTCTTAGGCAGGAAATATTTGAAACTTTTTTGAGTGAAAATTAAAAAAAACCCACAACTTAGCCTTTAACTAACGTTAAATAACCAAGAATAAATCGCCGATCACTACAAACACCCTCGACAACTAAGCGAGAGCTAAAATCGGCGACAACAGAGTGCCTGGATACACCAAGCCAAGAACGACATAATTCATGGGCGCCGCCATCTTGGCCAATGACGCATCCATCTTAGAGGAACCGAGTCGCAAGAGAAAATTAACCGAGTACCCGAATTAAAACTAAAAGTCAACGGGTACAGAAGCGACTCCAACAATGGCTAACATTATAAAAAAATGTGCCAATTTAAGGAAATTTCAAACAGTCATTATGGCACGAATGTATAAATTCTAGATTGATACAACCTGCCCCTGTGATGATTTCCCAAGTTCCTCCATGAATCCAGCGATGTAATCGACTAACACAACTGATTAACTGCTTAAATTGCAAAATTTGAGCACTCTAAAAAACACGACTTTGAAAAAGCGCAAAATAGACGAATCTGACTGTGATTGGGAATTGACTCGGTACATGCGGCTATGGTATTCCCGGACACAGTAGGGGCAGGACCAGGAGAGTGCGGAGTTTTAATTGTTTATTTTGAGCTAGACTAGATAATAGACATTATCATAATAGTACATCTGGTAAGTATTATTCGAAGTAGAATATATATGTCACCTTGCTATCCGTATTATCATAACATAACAAATTTGGTTAAATTTAACCAAATAGATTCAGAGGAGATACATGTAAGCACAATGGACAGACAGATTGACAGAAACAATCATAACACCGTCTTTTTCGGCATAATTCATGGATTCGATCTGCCAATTATGTGAAGTTAGAATCAATTACGTCATATGTAGCCCGATGTCACAATCAAAATGCATAATGCATGAGGTATCTAGCTCCGTCATCAACATTAAAAAGGTTGTGTTTTGATGGACTTATTATTTAAACAGTATGAGAAATCATTCTCTTGAATAATTTGAAATTAATCTGACCGCTGGTGTTGCCATAGGCATGCGTGATTATGCATGTGTGCATGTCTGTGGCATCACTTGCATCAGATAAATCTAATTTTCCAATGAAAATAATAGATGCCAATTGGAACATCTGACCATACCTTTCCCTACTGGCTTTTAATGTTGTAAAAAGTTTTCAATGACCATGTCACTGGTGTTTTGAGATTGGGTCGTTATAATTTTATCTGGGTCAATTTCATTTGCACAATGCGAGTACTAGGTGCATATATAACATAGGATAATTTGAGCAGATGTTAAAAATTAATGAAAAAATGTCAAAAATGTACAATAGTTGATGACTGATTTTAAGGGAAAAATTGACCGTTGACATATATTGTCTAGAAAATAAGTTAGACTGAGCCCGTTCTTATATCATAAAAGGATGTTAGCTTATGCTCTAGGGTCACCTACACGCTAAGTAAAATGTCCAAGGGAGACAATCATTTGAGATTAAAGCAGTTTCAATCTCATTTAATGCACACATTAGATGACAATATGAATATTTTGACCATGTTTGATCAGTTAGTAAATAAAATGTGCCATGGACATTAAAGATCGACTATGAAGAGAGGGATGAACAGACAGACATTGGATGGGGTATGGGATGAGTGAGTGTGTGTGCGTGCGTGCGTGTGTGTGATGGATATAGGTCAGCTGAGAGACACAGCTGTAACGTTTCTGCATTGAAATATAGAGCCATTGTTGAGACAATAAGGACATGAAGGAAAATAAAGAATCTTCAGCAATAAAACATTGATGACATCGACGCTGTTGAAATGAGAGATCATTGTCTCACGTTCTCCTATAGAGGCAAGCTGAAAAAGCATGTAAATATTACATAACAATATATAACCGGACTACATTTTTATCTCACTAAATTTTTTATTGAAATAGGAAAATTCCTGTAAAATATACTTCAATAAAATACATATCTTCATGACTCTCCACGAGAGGCATCGTACTAACATATGCCGACTCATTGCTTGGCCATTTGAGGCCATACTTGCAGACCTGTAATTTCTTGTTATGTGAGCTGGAGGCAGCCAATCAGATTTCTGCCTACTTCAATCTAGCTATCAATCTAAAAATATTGATGCAGAGCTTGTGAGATATGAATGTCAAGCGGTGTGATTGGGAGTATATTAGTAGGATGATACTAACCAGGCAATTTTATTGAGTGGTAGTTGACTGAACTCATTTACGAAGTTTCGTGAACTTAGCGCAGACATCACTCGATATGAGAGCGTAGTGGGCGGGCGAGTCTGTGCGATAGGAAGATGCACGAGAGGTGAGTGATTATTCGCCCACATCTATTCTCACCTAAAGTTGATCTTAGGCAAGTATCTCATTACTTGGCTATATTGCTTAGTAATGACACAGGATGCGTGCTGACATTGCTCGCCTTACTGACAAATCTGTATTCAGGAGAGCAAGGGATTTTCCCCCTTCAAAATCATCATGTATCTCACAATGTTCTGCTCGTGTGTGTGCGTGCGTGCGATCATATAAAACTATCTTTTATAACAAGGACAGACTTACGCACTCACCAATTCATGAATCCAGTTTCTCAGTCAATCATATGATGTCATAATCAACAACATTACGTGCAGGCTGATGTCATAATCATTTAAGTGACTTGATTTAGTTCGTCTTAAACGCTTAATCAACCGTCAGGTTGTACACATTTTATGTCTTTACTATTTAGTAAACATGCTATTGAATATTTTGGAACACCCAGTCAACCATAATATGGATTCAATATATAAAGGACACTGCTTATACAGAGACCGGCCTACGCATCTGAAATCATTAGCCAATAAATTAGCCGATTTTGGAATTTTATTAGCCAAATACGTACCAACTCTCATAGCCAATAAATTAACATATTTTGGGATTTTAGTAGCCAACTGTTAGAGGTACTAATCACTTCTCAAAAGCGGTATTGTAATGATAGATTATAATTCATAGATTTCATATCAATCATTTCCTGACTAGGACCAACAGATTCCAGTCAAATTAGTTTCAAAATATTCAACAGCTTACCTGTATAGTTTTCTAGAAATTGAAATTCAGAGAGTGCAGGAATCGATCAAGCCCAACACGGGCAAAGCGTGGGTGGAGCTTAGCTAGAGATGGGCGTGGCATAGCTAAAACTGGACTCCTCCATTACTTAGTGCAAATAATTCAAACGGGTGGGTAATAAAATCACAGGAGGGTAATTTCCTGGCTAAGACAGTTAAAGGAAAGTAACCTCATGTAACCATACAGGTAAGCTGTTGAATATTTTGAAATTAATTTGTGACTGGAAGCTGATGGTCCTAGTTAAATCAAATTAATCATAGAGAATCAATGTACTATAATCTATCAGTGCAAGACAACATTTGAGACAAGATTAGTATGCCTTTATCATTTGGCAAAAAAAAAAAAATCCCCAAATATGCTAATTTGCTGGCCAAGAGAATTAGTATTTGGCTAACATCTCAAAATCGGCTAATTTACTGGTTAATGATTTCAGATTGGTAGGTCGGTCCCTGTATAAACTGTGTCATTTATATATAGAATCCATATTATGGCAGGTTAAATACAGTGGCTCCTGTATTTAGGGACTAATGACCATGACCACTATATAAAGGATGATCATGACATAGAGGTGCCCTTTAGCCCCTCTTGTGCCAACAGCGCATTAAAGCACTCAAAATACTATTTATTTCAATTAAACGTTTAATTGCCAATAATTTTCAATGTAATTTTGATTTTTCCAAAGAATATTTTTGCAAATTTATAACGAAAATCTACAAAAAAAATAGATTCTGTTATCCTTCAAATGGACATTCATCAAAAGTGTAATGGTCAAGAAAAATTCAAATTTCTGTTTAGCCAGTAGTATCCAATTGAAGACCAAGAGCATTTTTGAAGATTTACCACTGGAATGACTGACTCACTTACCAAGACACTCATTCCAGTGACAAATTAAAAAAAAAATTCTTCTCATAGCCTGCAAATGGACATTTCTAAAGATCGCTGCAGAGCTCATTTTTTTTGAAAAACTTAACCATTAAAGGGTTAAGTTGACACAAGAGGGATTAAGTCAGACATGATAGTTTCAAAAACTCTTCAGAGTATTTCTTAAATATTAGGATCCTAAATAAGGTGACATTTCATGTCAAATTTATCATATTTTCTTCTGCATTCGAATGTAATGTATCTAATAAAATTACAGTACAGCTCAGAAATAACTGGCACCATTTCCAAGGCAGCAATATCTTCCTATCCAATTATCTTCAAAATATTCTACAGAACATTTATTACTATTAAACACTTCTGTTTTTGTTTTGGAAACATGTAAATACCCTATTTCAGAGCTGTGCTGTATCTTCATTCTGACAGATGTCATGACTTGGGGGTAGTAAGGGGAACTTGTCAATCTGGACTAGCTTCAGGCCTGCCGTAGCCTTGTAATTGTCAAGACTAGTCAAGAAAATGGCGATCTTTTATTAGTGAATTGAATGTCCATTTACCAGCCAAGAGAAGACTATTTTTGAAAATTTTACCACTGGAAAAACTCGCTCAGTTATCAGTTAATACTGGAATCTCTTGGACTGTAAATGGACATTCCTCAAGACAGTTCACTACATACCAGAGGATGTTTGTTCCAGTCAAATCAGTTTCAACTCTTTCAGCCACTTTTATGCGTAGTTGTCCCGAAATTGAGATACTGGAATTTGTAATGGCTAGTGTTAACTTCAAGTAGAGGCAAGTGTTGACAAAATTGAGAATTAAACAGTTTTAAACTCTAACTATTGAATCCTCAGATTTTTTCAGTAAAATTTTAATTTTCTCCAAAAAATTTCCATTTCCAGACCAAGAAATTATTTTTTTAAATTTCTCACTGTAATGGCTGGTTATCGAGCCATCCATTCCAGTATTAAATACTCATAAAATGGCAGTCTTCTCTTGGTTTGCCAAGGAAAATTTCTCAAGATTACTGCAGAATTAGTGTTAAAGGTTAACCCTCATATGAGCCAAAAACGACTTCTACAGTGGTCTTGAGACATGTTAATTTGCAAACCAAGAGAAGAATATTTTTGAAAATTTACCACTGGAATGACTGGCTCGATAACCGAGCCAGTCATTCCGGTGATAAACTTTCAAAAATAGTCTTCTCTTGGTCTGCAAATTGACATTTTCTTTGGAAAAATAGAAATTTTCTTCAACAAATTCAAGGCTTAAAGGGTTAATTATGTGTGGGACAAGTGAGAAGAAATCTGTAATGAATATTATGCATCTGAACTATCACAGCATGTAATACAATATACATATATACTTACTTTTCCACCCATCTTATCTTCATTATCAGAAGTTGTCTTGCCCATAACAGGCTTCTCTGTGCCACCACTCGAGCCTGAATACACATTAAATGTATAAACATCATTATATAATGACATATTTGGCTCAGTCTGAGCATTAGATAATCTGCATCAATGTTCAGTAATAAAATAATCACAAAAATAACCAGACATTAACCCTTATGACTCTGATGTTAGAATTTTAAATTTTCTAATTAAATTAAAAGATGAACTGGTGTTCATTTTTCAACAAATTTGATGGAAGATGTTGCTGTCAAAATTGTTGAAAACTGTACACCACATTCTTTGCTTTTCACACTGTAAAAGATAGAATATTGACATCAGAGTGGTAAGGGTTAAAAACCGATTTAACAGAATTTCTGAACATAGCAGCCAACATTGACTACCATAGGATCAAATGAAAGCTAACCACTTAATAGCAATTCAACTAACTAATGTCTCTTTAGAGATATCCATTTGCATGCCATGAGAAGACTTTCTGAAAATTTATCATGAGAACTGGGTCAGTCATTTCAGTGACAAACATAGTATGCTCTTGGCTTGCAAATGGACATTTACTAAGCAAGCATTTAGATTTTTCTCGACCATTCCCGGACTGAGTAATGATCATTGACATAACACATTGTCCTCTCATATTACAGAATTTTTCATCAGTTAAAAAATTTGCTAATTTCCCATTCAGTATCAGGCCTGCAGAAATTCTGTGTGTAAACCATAAATGGTTTGATATTGTGCAACATAAATCTTATTCAGGCAATCCTTTTTGTTTTGCACTCATTTCCCTATGTTTGGTAACACGGATGTTTCAGGTGACAGTTCACACATATACATGTTCAAATGTATGCGTGCTGTCTCCCAACCCATTTACCTGACACAGTTTGTTCATACGGGCTTGTAACAGCTTTATTGGATAATAATTTTACTGATTTTGATTAAGATTAAGATTAATAAAGATCTAATGATTAATTTACTGGATAGCCAAATAATGCGAGTGTCTGCCCAAAGTGATGTCTATGTTACCGGTTTTCATTTGCCAAAATTTGCATAACTCAAAATGGACCGCAAGAATGTAGCATAAACGAAATAATCAATCGCACAATATCTGTGCCTGACAAATAACACTAAATTATCGGCAGCTATGTGAGAAAAATATAATTCCAGTGTGTCTAATGGACCTTTCCGGTTTTAGCTATGCCTCGCCCATCTTTAGCTAAGCACCACCCACACCTCGCCGTGTTGGGCTTGATCGATCCCAGAATGCTCTAACTATCAACTTCCTGAAAACTATACAGGGAAATTTTTAAATATTTTGTAACTAATTTGACTGGGTGCTGTTGCTGCCTATAGCAGCAACAGCGCCCAGTCAAATTAGTTTCAAAATATTCAACAGAAAAATTTATTAAATAATAAAGGCATACAATTTGTACAACAGCGCATAGACCATCTTCGAATATGCGTTCGTGACGTACTTATCGACATCATTCATGATGTTATTCATTATGATGTCATTCTACACATCACGTAGTTGATTATGACGTCATATGATGGGTTGATACTCTGAAAAGGTGAATTATCTGCTGTGTAATTGTGGTTCAGCTGGTTAGAACCTTGTGGCAAATCGTACACTATGAAATTCACGGGGTTTGTAACCAAAGATGTTCCTAAGCTATACTCTCATAATTCAGGAATATCATAGAGATTAAACCTTTAATCCTCAAATTTTTTCAAGAAAATTTTAATTTTCTCATATAAAATATCCATTTGCAGACCAAGATTATTTTTGAAAATGTACTACCTTAAATGACTGGCTCGATAAACGAGCCAGTCATTCCAGTGGTAAATTTTCAAAAATAGGTCTCTTGGTCTACAAAAGGATATTTCTCAAAACCACTACAGACGCTGTTTTTGGCTGAGATGAGTGTTAAAGGGTTAATCAATCATGTTATGTGTCACTGTTCACCTTTGATGTGTGTTTGATTGACATTAGATTTATAAATAGATTTGGATGTAACCTCAGAGAAAGAGAGGAAACTAATACAATATATGAACAATCTTTTCTAACAAGATAGCTTTGTTTTAAACACTTAAATAACACATGAAAACAATTCAGAATATTCCAATTAAAATCTATGAACTTAAATTTAAATGACCTTTGAAACCTGTTTAACATAAATCGGAACATTACAGTTGCAATCTAACGATTAACAGAAAGACAATTACTGCTTGCATACCTTAATAATAGAGTTCACGTTTTGTAAACGTCAAGGAACAATGCGATTATCATCAATCCATCACGTAGAAAGTACCGTGTTTGACATTCATGCAGTATCACACTAGGTTGGTATACACCGAGGGACACACAGAGATAAGCTATGGGGGCAAAATGGTATTCTCTCCCAATATATCTGGAGGTCTATATATATAATATACCCAAGGACAACACCCTCCCACAACCCTTACAAAAACAACTTACACTACAGTAATTATATGTACAGTATGATGCAGTGAGGAAAGAAAATATATCTAAGTACTTGTGAATAATTATATTAATAATTAAAGTAATTAATAAATTACCTTCATCAATGAGCATAGGGCGAAAGTGAATTAAGTTAAATGAACGTGTGTCAATACTGATCTCATCTACCTTGACTGTATATGCTACTATCTATGAAAGTTACATAATTATGAGTGTATCACACACTAGACATGACGAACAATTATTGGATGAAAATGATGATGATGATGATGATGATGACGATAGTGATAGTAACAATGGTAGAACATTGGGTGACAATAGATATTAGAAGACAGCAAATAACATGCCGCTACATCTAGTCTAAGTCACATGCTAACCTGGACGGGAATAATCCGCAAAATAATCAGAAACCCAAAATTATATTGAAACAGACATGATCAATTTCCTTAGGATGCAGCTTAGATGTAATCATTGCAGATCTGTAGTTTTATTATGTTCAGGTAACTCATTATTGACTTTGTTGTGCTGCGCAAAAATATTTAACCAACATAACTGTGTATGTAAATCATCCCTTATGTGTACATGTAAGTACAAAACAGAATCAATTTCCATTGGGCACTATGATGTAGAGTGGCAGACTAAATGCAACGGTTTAATAGGGAGATGATTACGCTGGCACTCACCAAATCACCACCCACCCGGCTCCTCCCAGTACTTTCCCATAATTTGTAAATGCGAGATAATAATAGGAGTAATCGCCCTTGTACATTGACCAGTACTGTATTAGTTAAATATGAAGTCTTCAGTTAGAAGTTTCTGTATTGCTAAGTCAATTACGGTAACTGTCAAATAGTATATTCTGTTTCATCTTTGAATTTATTACTTAAACTGTCTAAAATGTCATTTCTGAAATCTTAATCTTTCTGTGGTGCAAAATTTAAACCATTTTACCACTCATAAATACCTATCCGATCAAACTGCGATGGGACGCGATAATAAAAGGCCGTGAGATTATACTAAATATATTGTACTAAAATGATTTATGATGGGAATTTAATGATAGAATGAATGAGATTAAATCTCAGAATAGATGATGAGGCAATCAATGACATTCATAAGGATGGTGTTATATTTATCTAAGAGTAGTACTAGAGATGATGATATGATATATACTAGCGATCAGTGGCTATGAATTGAAAACAGGAGGCCGGTGTTACCTGTACCGGACGAGCTAGAAGGTCGTTGAGCACGCTGATCAGACTGAGCTTTTTGTAGTGCTTTTCCATCTTGCTGTGGCTGTTTGTAATCAGAAGATTGTGATAGAGAGAAAAATGTATATTTATCCAGATGTTCTAACTGATAGATAGATAGAAGAGAAAGTATCGCAATGAGAGAGTGATAAGAAAATGATGGTAAGAGAGTGACATGTAGAGAGAAAAATGTACATTTATCCAGATGATCAGAGCAATAGACACTGAGAAAACAGAGGAAGTATGTATCAATGAAGCAGAGTGATGTGAAACTGAAGGCTTGAAAGTGATATAGAGAGAGATGTGTGAGAGAGAGAGAGAGAGAGAGAGAGAGAGAGAGAGAGAGAGAGGTAGAGAGAGAGAGAGAGAGAGAGAGAGAGAGAGAGAGAGAGAGAGAGAGTACATTTATTAAGCCATTCAGTGTGGTAGAGAGACAGAAGCAGATGAGATAGAGATATGAAAATGAAGTGAGTGATAGAGAAAGAATGATTGTATATAGACATCCTGATGTACATTAATGGAGTTCGAGGTAGTGGTGAAATTCACAGATAAAGACTGGAGATACATTGTCTAGAAGCTAAATATCAGCTAAGTACACACATCATCAGTTGAAAAACATCATCACACCGAGACTGTAAGATGAAGGCGTAAAACATAAAACATTATTAACGTGAACTTACACATGAAGACAAAATTCTTATGCTACACCATATTCTATGATCACGCTCCAGAGAAATCTAATAATAGCTCAACATTCTAACGTAGGTTCATAATTATGGAATAAATTGAACCCAACCACTTGAATGACTTCAAATAGAACATATAATATGAAATAATGTAGCCAATCTTAATATGAATATGATATAGATCACTAGCTTTTAATGTCTGTGTGCCTTGCACATGTACGTGTTTGTGTGCATATAACAGTGTGACAATATCCTAAGATTTCTTCTAAAGCTTTAACTACATTCACTAATCTAAATACACATTAATAATTTTGTATTATTATTATTATTATTACTATTATTATTATTATTATTATTATTATTATTATCTATGTGACGACTGCAATTGCAATGTCTCAATGGCAAAGAAACTCTACAGGCAACCTGCTGAAAATTTCAAAAGTAATTTGACTGGGTGCTGCTGCTACCATAGCATCCACTTAAATTAGTTTCAAAATATTCACAAGAATATTTCTTACGTGAATATGAATTTGTATTTTCAGATTTGTATCGTTTAAAGAATTAGTAACGTATTTCGAATGCAGGGATGCACTATCATGAGCAAAAACAAAACCACCATAGGCAAAATAAGTCTCATTAAATGATAAATAAAAGCGAAGGCCTAGTATTAACCCTAAGATCTTCATGGGATTTTATAACCTTGATAATCTAAAGGCTAATTCCCCATGTACTGTAATTACGATATATATATATATATATTAATTTCAGATTTTAATAAATAAATAACTAGAGCTATCCCCTTAAGCGGATGCAGCCAGTACAATGATTGCTACCTAAATCTAACCATAAATATGCCGCTATTGTTTACTAATGCTAAGTCATTGACAGTGAAGGACAAATGCTGGACACAGCGTTAAATGATTTTTTCAACAATATAATTCACATCATGGATACAAATGTCATTTACCAGCAGATGTATAAATGTGAATCGTAGTGTGGGCTGTGTAGCAGGAAATTAACTGGGCCGAGCCCTTAGATAACTAAACTATAGACCAAACCGTAGTGACGACATATAACTATTATTGGATGCAAAATAAAAATTGAATTTCTGACTTGTAAATGAACATTGACTAAGCAAATATATCATTTTATTTGACCAAGCTTGACCATTTCATGGTTACACTGTCTTTTCCTATAGCGTTAACACCATTCAGCAGTAGAATTTTGTACGGTTTACAACTACTTCTTTTACAGAAATAAGTTCTATGTTCAGTGTTGGACGGAGGCGTAATACTGTAGTACATGATATATATGTACGGTGGGATTACTAATGGTTATTATTCCATCGGACTGGTCAAGCCAATTTTACTAGACTCAGGTTAGTATTAACCCTTTCACCGACAAACCCTGGAAAAAGAATATTCTTAAAACTTATTCTGTTGAATATTTTGAAATTAATTTTACTGGAAGACGTTGCTGCCTTAGACGCTAACAGCTTCCAGTCAAATTAACTTCAAACTATTCAACAGTTCTTGTATGGTAGTGTCGAAAATAAGATCGGAGGAACTCATCAGTGAAAGGGTTAATCTCGAGTCAGTAACAAACAATGGTTAATATACAGCTATTTTATTCGCCTCACTGGCAGCAATCAGTGTGTGAATACTTACAATGGAGATGACATTGTGCTTGCGTGGACGCTTAATCTCCGACACTGAACCCATGTGAAAACTATGCGGCCGTTTGAGTTGTGACATACTCTGTCTGAATACAGGCCTTAATGACATTCCTCGTCCACCTACTAATAAACAAAATAAAAGTACAAAATCAAATTTACTCGCTCAGATTAGTAAATAACCCATTGAATTCACATCCATGAAGATAAATGTGAATTACCAAGCAATATCAGCACACAAACTGTATCTATTCTTAATCCATCAACAGGGTTCGCAAACCTTTCACTGTGTAAGATTCCGTGACTTGTCCATGACCAGAATTACCAAATTCCATGACCAATTTCTATCATTCATACTGTATCAGTTACCTTCAATGTACACTTTCACCGCATTGTTAACCATTTAACACCCACATCAGCCCAAAACGGCTTTTGCAGTAGTCTAGAGAAATGTTTATTTGCAGACCAAGAAGACTATTTTTGAATATTTACCACTGGAATGACTGGCTCGATAATCGAGCCAGTCATTCCATTGGTAAATTAAAGTCTTCTCTTGGTCTGCAAATGAACATTTTCTATGAGGGTTAAAGCGTTAATGTTCAAACAGTGTCCACAATTTAATACAAGAGGCCCAATGTTATCAAGCCAGTCATTCCAGAGGTAAATTTTCAAAAATAGTCTTCATTTGGTCTGCAAATAGACATTTCTCAAGACCACTGCGGAAGCCATTTTTGGCTGATATACGGGCTAAAGGGTTAACTCACAAAACATATTAGATAACTAACAAGAGGCCCAATGGGCCTATATCGCTCTCCTGGAATTGGCATTTCAACTAATCTTACTTAAGTTTTACATCCATCAGTGTCACTGCCAATGACTTTCTCAGTCAAATGGTTTAGTTTTCGAGATATTGACAACTATTTCTGAACTGGTTTTTTTGCATTAGTGATTTTGAACAATGTTTAAGCGAAAATAGATGATATCAGTGCTAACAACAGGTGGTTTCTTAACTGTCTCACTGCTGCAAGCCAGTGCAGCCTATTATTTTCAATTTTCAAAAGCTCTTGACTTGTTTAATATTTTGAAAACAATTCGACTGAAAGTTGTTGGCGGCCTAGCCACCAACAACTTTCAGTCCAATTGTTTTCAAAATATTTATCAGGTTCAGATATAACATTTGGAAAGTGGCATCTGCAAAAACTCAGCAGTCAGACTGCTACTTGAGGTTTAAATACAATTGAAGAAAATGGTCTCTAAAGGCAGGTAGGTGGTCTTTATAGCAGGTTATTCCCCCAAAACCACACAATCCATTTAACACATGCGCATCTGGTGAATCATCAAGTTAGCATCAGGGGTAGGGTGAGCTGGAGTTGATTGAGAAAATAATTTGACTGAAAGTCATTGCTGCCTTAGGCAGCAACAACTTTCATTGCTGCCTAAGGCAGCAACAACTTTCAATCAAATTCATTTCAAAATATTTTTAAGAGCATAGATGTCAGAGCACATAATACATATCTTAAATATTTAGCCAGTGATGGAAGATTAATCTGTTAATTGGAGTTTAATCTATAGCAATAAAATCTGACATGGCGATAAATCAGTGGACGGTGAGAACAAACCTGTATTTTCCCTATGAAAGTGACACTGCAAATATTTAAGGGGTGATAACTGGGCATTTTCAGTTTCATTTTCACAACACAGATATTAGATGCCAACATTAACATTGTGACCAAGTTTGGTGTCAATCCGTCAAGAAATAACAAAATGAGCCGCCATTGTTGGTGACGGACAGAAAGATGGATGGACGGACATACAGAAGATGGACGGGGTCATCGCTATACGACAGCTGACTGACAAGTAAGCGGAGTTAAGAAAACCAATTTCGGCTTCAAAATCCATCAAATAAAAAATTGAATATGGCAGCCAAACACACTAAAATTTGATTGGTCCACGGCGGCCATGTTTTTTACCTATCAACTTCCCATGAACAACCTTTAATGGCCCTTAGTCCATAATCATATCCACAAAATTTCAGCCCGATCCGTTCAGCGGTTCTGCAGAAAAAGTGGGTTTCCCGAAAACTAGGTCATCCAAGATGGCCGCTGAACCATTTGGCCAATCAAGTTCCTTAGAACAAACCTGGTTCAGCTCTTGCCCTATATGATATTTTGTGAGTTTTGAATCGATCCACCAAGCGGTTTCGGAGATTTTTAAAGACATTTCATAAAATCGGCCAAAATCCAAGATGGCCACCGGCCAAATTTGCCGATAGGCTTTGTTTGAACCTATGTCCTAAGGATACTTCCTGCCAAATATAATTGAAATCGGCCCAGTGGTTCTTGAGAAGTCGTTTAAAGAGAAAAGTTGACGGACGGATGGACAGACGTCGGATGGTCGCCATGGCATAAGCTCACTTGGCCATTCTGCCCAGGTGAGCTAACAATCAATAAACAATTTGTTATTCGCTATAGCGAAAGCTACTGAAAAATATTCTGCAGTCGGCTGTCACGTGTGCCGAGGCATGGCATTTATCAATAACTGAAGGAAATGTCAATTTCCCCTTCTCCGAGATCTAACAATACTCACCATTCTATTACTTCTGATACAAGCTATCCTGGATAGCTGGCCCTAGGACTATAGACGTAGTAAGCTGTACCGGCTCCTGGAACCGGGTACTCGGCTCCCAACTGCCGAGTACCCATTTGCCATGAAGCTCATATTGTTTGCATAGGCACCAAACAAGAGATACCCATGGCTTGCCTCCGTGGGGATGGGAGGCTGGGTCCGTAATAGAATGGTGTAGGGTTGGGCGATTTTTCGATATTATCGTCAATATCGCGATATGCCGAATACCGATAACGAAATCGTCGTAATTTCGAAAAATCGTAAATACCGACAGGATGATATTGCACTTTTAACTGTGAGCATAATATAAATAACTAAGTTAGAAATGTCATATTCTTACCTCTATTCGGTCCAGTAATAGTCTTTAAGTAATAATCCAGTCTTTGTCTAAGGTAATAAAAACTTAATAAACTCCAAAATAATCTGTGTTCATTTAATTCATGGTTTGTTTGTGCTAATAAAATGATTTAAAGTACAAAATAATCCTTTGTTGTTCACTTTTCATAATTACATAAATAGACGACGCCATGTTTTTTCTTGCCTTGTTCTGACTATTAGTCAGTGGGAATACCATTTGCACTATCCACATTCCATTCTGATGACGTCATTACTACAGGTCAAGGCTATTTATCCATTAGTCATTGATCTGCATGGTTAAACATTCTTCTGACAGTGAAAGATTTAAACTTTAAAACTTTTAGGTCGATAGGAAACCACACACACTTAATCCCTTATCAATACCACAGCTTGGAACGGTGGGTGAGGGGGAAGTTAATCTCTTGCTTTACCGCTATACATTTTTATGTAACTTTATACAATATATTTAACATTTTTAAACGAATCAGATCAAAATTCATTCCACATATAACATTACAGATTTATTCTAAGTGTGAAACAGCCTTAAAATAAATAATTTAAGCCTAATTATTTCCAGTCTTCGATCTGTTGTGGCAGTTTTGGTTGCAGTGTTAACTGGGTTAATTTCACACATCCCGGCTACGCCTTGCGATCAATGGATAGGACCGCTAAGTAGTGAGCGAATTTGAATAGGTCTACAATGGGGCAAATTAGTATTTAATATTGCAGACCAAATAAAATCTGATATAATTGTTTCCAGTCTTCAGGCTGGTTCTCGTTCAAAATCATAGTGTTATTTTGTTAATTTGCATCGTCTACGCTAGCGGTGGGCGTGATAACAGCTGTCGGAATTATGCAGTGTGAATTCTGATTGGCTCAAGTATGATACGGCGGCCAATCAGATTTCGCTCTGCTGAATTCCTGTCTGCGCAATGAAGTTAATGCGTATTCCTTGCTCAATCTTTTGACAGTTGTCGTGAGGTAAAGATAACACAAAATACAACACAAGAACAGAAGAAAATCCTTTATTTTTCTTATTTGTGATGAATACGGTTAGTTGCATTACAGTCATTGCTTTAAACTGTATAAAAGTGTGGAATTTCGTGTATTAAATATGCGGAAATGGCAATCATGGCGATCTCAATTTACGGTTTCAATGCAACAAATTTAATCAAAATAACTTGTAGACACCACCAATTTGAAATGTTATTCTATGTTTACACCCTAACTCCACACCCCACCCAAATGACGATATATCGTGATACCGCGGTATTTTAATGAGATACCGATATCGTCATGCCTTGAGCAATATCACCCAACCATAGAATGGTGAGTATTGTTAGATCTCAGAGAAAGGGAAATTGAAATTTCCTTCATTCTCCTTCAATCAATACTCACCATTCTATTACTTCTGATATACACCAGATTTAGACAGTAACCTGGTGGGAAGGGGCAAGCCATCAATTGCTACCTTTGCCCCTTGGAGAAAGAGCGTAGACATAAACTTGACTAATGGAGATCTAAAAGGACCATCAAGTTAAAGGAACTGAATCACATTCGCATTACTGACCCCACCCCCATTTTTATCCTAAGAAAAGGGAGAGAACTCACGAACATGCATCTCGCCTGAAACACAAATATGCCAAGAGGGTTAACTGCTCTTTGCATATATTAGCCTGGGAATGAGCATGAATATATAAGATGAATGTACATGATATATAGACATAATACAAAAAACTCTCACTCTTGAATTACCTCATGATATTTGGATTCCAGACGTGGAGCCTCCAACCATTCACTTGTCCGGCCATCAGTGACACAATCTGGTTGACATCCTCTCCCTTGACCATGTCTGCTTCTTAATACTCTCTTACAAATGCCAAAAAAGGGAGAAGAGCAGTGTGGCTGTATAACTATTGTTTCAAAACAGCTAGAGCGAGTGGATTGGCGGAGTCTGACACATCGCTCATATAGTAATCCGTGAAAGAGGACTCACAGTGCCATTGTGCAACAGCCATGATGTCCTCTAACGGAACACCATTGTAAAGGGCGGTCGAGGCGGCTATTCCTCTAACATCGTATGCCCTTGCGCATTGCACCTGGTGCCCAGTCGCAATCTCATGGGTAGTCTGAATGCATTCGACTACCCAACGAGAGATAGAATCCATGGATGCGGCACCATATGGCTTCTTATGGCAAATCCACAGATGTCTATCATTCGACCGTAATGAGTTTGTCTGTCTTTTGTAATTAGTCAAAGCATGGACAGGGCACCAGACACTGGCATCATGATCAAACCTACCGTATTTATTCTAATTTTCCCGCCCCTCCCAATTATACCGCCCCCCCCCCTCCCATGTTTTTGAGAATGGTGAAAAAACCCACTAAATTACAAATACTAAGAAATATTAAATCTTCTGCTGTCGTCTTCGAAGAAGAAAAACATCCAGGAAATATAAAATATACAGCAACATTTTGCTCATTTTCGTGATTACTAGAGCTGGGCGGTCTGACGGTAGTACCGTGAGGACCGCGGTATACCGTGAACCGATACCGTGACCGTTGACATTTCCAAATACCGTGAATACCGTCCATAATGTTTGAGTAATATTTGAGAAATATATTCATAAAATCTGACTTGACCAAGGATAAATAAGTGCTAATGGTGCCAAAAATACAGGCATCCCTAACTATTAGCCGAGTTGAGGTGAAAGGGTCGTTGTAAAAACAAACATCAAGACGTCAATTACAAAATAATGACAGGCGGAATTGCATGTCAAACGTACGTCTTGAAAGTCTCATGGTAAAATTGCTTTATTTAAAACATCTAAACTCATTCTCTGGCCGTCCGCCGATAGTAATTACACTATAATATATTCCCTATTCCCGTTTCTATTATTTGTAATTTATTACTCCAAGCATTTTGTCACCGAACAAACACGCTAGAATACCAAAATAACATACAAACTGCGCGCTATTCAAACATAACAGCAATCTCGCAAAGACGTATCTGATTGGTTGTTCATGAACTAGACCGTGGGAAAATAGATTACTATGCTGAATTTATCAAGGAAAATTTACTAAAACGTAGTATTTGCTCGCGCCGTTCTGATCACGTGCTAATTTATTAACAATGAGCAGCGTTGAAGTCGTTAGGGGGCCTATTTGTTATTTTTCTGGCTTGTTTTAAGAAATTTCTTTAAGGATTAAATCCAGTTTAAGTAACGACACCTAAAAATTATAGTGTTTTAGTTTTTGTAATTCATTTTTCAACTGGCTACACATCGGAAGTTCGCGCAAAAAGCTTTTTACACGCATTGTTCACGTGAAGCATGGCGAGTAACGAGTCTGCACATCGGGTACTCGGTAATTATCAGAAGCTTTGGAATCGGCTATATTCAATGTCGTGTTATATGTATGTGTATAGGCCTGTTTTCGCGAGTAACAGAATATACGACTCCAACAGAAATAAAAGAGTACAACACTCGCCCCGTTTAAATACTCGCAGATTTTGTCTGGACTCTGTTTATCAAAGCGCTCAACTGGCAAAATAAAATTTACCGTTTGCTGGTCGCACGCATTAATAGCAAGAACAATCCAGATTGAAAATAGTGCGCCCCAATGTCTCAAACAGCGGGTTATAGTTAGTGAGTCGACCACACCCTTTGACCGATATTCCCGTGAATGATATTACGTCAATAAAAATAGTGACCTAATAAAATCGTGAAACTAAACAGTCGCAATAGCCATGTTTTTCTTCTCTAAATCAGGAAGCCGATTTATTTATTTTACCTATATTTACCGTTGATTGGAGATGGAAGTGAAAAGGAAATGGAAAAAATTGTTCTAATTTGGTGGCATGCCTCAAGCTCAGATGACGGTATACCGTGGTACCGCGGTATTTTTTCATGGTACCGATACCGTCATGTAAATATCAATACCGCCCAGCTCTAGTGATTACATGCGCAAAAAAACCCTCTTTTTCATCAGCTTATCCTGTCGTTCAATGACACAGCATCTAACGCGGTTGTTGAATTGGCATTAAGATACGGTTATAAATTTTCTAATGTATCACTGAACGACAAACGAGCCTCCAGTCAATTCGACCAATGCCTAAATTGTTTCTGATCAGTATCTTGCCGTTCGGTGATAGAACTGCTAACGTGAATTATGCGCCGAGATACGGCTATGGCATATTTTCCGATGCATCAGTGAACGCATTACAAACGAGCCTTCATCCAATTTAACAGCGGATAAATCGTTTGTTCCTAGCTTCACTAAATGTCACTTTTATGTCCAAAATAAAGCCTCTGAATAAATCTAATGTGAACCGAGTAGTTTTTATGAATATTTGAGCATATTTAGCAGAAGTTGCATGGAATACTATAATTATATACTGATTCAAGGTGGCAGAAAACCGTTCTAATTTTGTGGTACTTTTTTCAAACTTTCCACCCTAATTAACCCGCCCCCTTTGGTGACCGCTACCCGCCCGGCGGTATAATTAGAATAAATAAGTTAGTTAGTTTCGGTATAATGATCGGTTTGCCGGGATATCTCAAAGATTGATTCTTTGACATAAACTCTGCTCTTGGCAGTAGACACAGACCCTCTCCGGAGACAATAAATCGGTCCCTCTCTGCTGAAAGTGCATGGATCTCACTGCGCCTTCTAGCTGAGGAAGCTGCCAATAGAGACCGCCTTTAGAGTCAAATACGTTAGACTAGTCGAACGCAACGGTTCGAAAGAGTGCTTGGCCAGTACATTAAGCACTAAAGATAGACTCCAGGCTGGAATGACTACCGGTTGTCTCGGTCGGAGATTGCTCATTCCCTTCACCATCACATTTAACTGGGCCACCTCTGGACTATCCCTGTTGGCTAGACAAGGGATAACTGATGCCAAAACTGACTTGTATCCAGCAATTGTGACAGGAGCTAGTCCTCAAAAGAACAGCTCACAGAGAAAGTCTGCTATTTGCTGATAGTGGATTGAAAGGTATCAATACCCTTTTCTTCACACCAGTCTGCAAATCTGTTAACCTTGTTGTTATATGACTTGACGGTTGACCTCCTTCTCGCAGCCGCGATGAAATCAGCAGCCTGTCGAGAAAAGCCTTCCGACGTGGAACGTTGTTTGATAACATCCACGCAGTCAATTGAATATTTCGGGACATTCGTGTAGGAAGCGTCCCTTGGCCTGGGAGATTATGTTCGGAATCTCGGGCAACTGCACAGGATTTTCCACCAGCAGATCTAGAAGATCCGTGAACCACGCCCTGCTCGGCCAATACGGCGCTATTAGCAGGACCAGACACGGTTCCTCCCTGACCTTCACCAATACCTTCGGTAGAAGAATGGTGGGTGGATACGCGTAAGCGTGCATCCCTCTCCAGCTTATCGCCAGAGCGTCTGTATCGACGGCATTTGGATCTGGAATCGGCGAGACATATGTCATGATTTGAGCATTTTCCTTTGTGGCGAACAAGTCCACGTTGGGTTTGCCCCAATGCTCGAAGATCCGTCGCAGAACTGGAGGGTTGAGGGACCATTCTGTTGGCAGGATTCTCTGTCTGCGAGACAAAGCATCCGCCAGAATGTTCAATCGGCCAGGAATACGAGCTGCTTTCAAAACAACCGAGTAATTCCTGCACCATTGAATCAAGTGCCACACCCTGATACACAGAGTGGGCGACCTGGTCCCGCCTTGGCGATTTATATATGATACTACTGTCGAATTGACCGACCGTATCAATATCACCCTGCCCCTGATCATCGGAAGGAATCTTCCAACGCCAGTTCCACTGCCATCATTTCCAACAGATTGATATGCAGCTGACTCTCCGGGAGAGTCCATGTGCCCGAGACCTGGTGTTCTCCCAGGCAGGCACCCCGCCGTTCCAGCGATGCATCCGTGTAGACGGACAGCTGGGGGCGGGGTAGGTGCAGCGAAACCCCTAATAGGAGATTCTGACGCTGTTTCCACCATAGAAGATGCGATATTATCGGCTCCAAAACTGGCACCAGTTTTGACAGGGGTTCTGTTCTCTGTTTCCACAGAGACATCAGATACAACTGGATAGGCCTTCGCATTAGAGCAGCGTACGGGATAACCTGCTCCATGGAGACCATCATGCCCAGCATCTGAAGGAACCGCCTCGCCTGAATGTGGTTTCCCACTCGAAAAGTCTTGAGGATGGCTAACAGAGACACCACTCTGGGCTCTGACGGGTAAACCCTGCCCTCCTCGAGGTCGAATCGCATCCCCAAATAAATGAAACGTTGAGTGGGCGTCAACTCGGATTTCTCCTCGTTGACTATGCAGCGTAGATCTGAAAGTAACTTCAGAGTCAGAGCAGTATCCACGTTCAACCTGGCTGCCGAGTCTGCCTTGAGCAGCCAGTCGTCTATGTAGGTGTGTAGCGCCACGTTCTCTTTTCTGAGAAACGCTGTCACCGCAAGGACCACTCTTGTGAAAAGCCTCGGAGCTGTCGACAGGCCAAATGGGAGAACTGTAAACTCCCATACTTGATTCTGAAACGCAAATCTCAGAAACCTGTACCAACTCCGATTCATAGGAATGTGGAAATATGCATTTTTCAGATCGATCGATACACACCACATTCCTTTCCTCAATCCCGCATTACCGACCTCGGCGTTTCCATCTGGAACCGAGGCGTATGGATAAACCAATTTAATGGCCTGAGATTGAGTATGGGTCTCCATCCCCCTGTGCTCTTGGGGACAAGGAACATGTTTGAATAGAAGCCTGGAGTGTTTCGGTTTGCTGCTTTTATTGCTCCCTTCAGAAGCAAACCCGACACTTCCTTTTGAACGGCTTCTAACTTGTCTGGCTCCCTTGGTACGGGTGTCCAGACAGGTGCCAAAGACAGATTTTGTGGTGGAAAGTCCCACCACTCCGGCATGTAACCCTTGGATAACCATCCCAGGACCAGACTGTCTGACGTCACACCTTGCCAGGCCTCGACGAAACGCATGAGCCTTCCACCCACCATAGACGCCTCGACGTCTAACGGGGTTGTCCGGCTTGCAGTCCGCCCCCCCACCCTCTTTCTTAACGAGAGAGAGAGAGAGAACCATTTCGTTCTAGGCACGACGGGTATAACTGGCACCGCTGTTCCTGTCGCACAGGCGTGGTCCAGGCGGATATGAAGGGAGCATTCGTACCCTCAGGTACGCTTCGGCCCCTTCTGTCCGCCCTTTGAGGCCTTACCCTTACCCTTCCCGCCTCTAGGGCGGTCAGGAGCAAAATTGGGGAGGGTAGGCGCCTCTACAACCTTCCTGGGCTTCTTCGCCGGCGGCGGCTCTGAAAACCCAGCTGAAGCAGAAGTCGCAACAGGCCTAGCTTTCGCCTTGCCCTTATGCTTCTTCTGCTCCTTTGAAGGTTGTCCCGTTAGCGGTTTCCCCACAGGCCCTAGTGCGTGCGCTTTCCGCACTAGCTCTAGCTGTAGGTTTACCGCTAACCAATTCTGCGCGATACTGGCGGTATCCTCTAAGATGGCCCACGCTTGGCCACCGAAGATGCTAGGCCCTGTCAGGGGCGTCCCAAGAAGACGCTCCCTGACTGCCGTAGCCGGACGCATATGGTCAATGACCATTTGCCTCCTGGATTTCGTCACACGCGCTTGCACCCTTGCCAATGCGTCCATCGACAGCACCAGGCCGTCATTGACACATGAAAGCGCCACAGGTGGCACAGGGTGGCCTGCCCCGCTTCAGCCCACACCGACTGAAGGAGACGATAAGAGTGGTTGACAGCGCTCATCGCTGCCCTCACACCCTCATCGCATAGGGACAGGACTTCTTCCTGGTGTACCTGAGACTTGTCCACAAGTGCCGGACCGGGGTGACCCGCCACGGCACTCTGGACGCCCAGTACCCATCGGTCATCCTCCGTGACCGACGGGACTACACCATACCTGTCGTATTCCCCCCGCGGAATACGACATCTTGCCCGCACCTCCCTGGAGGCCGCATGGAGCTGACCCTTGGTCATCAGTTGTTTGCCATAAATAGCATCCAACCATTCTATGAACCGTGGATCCAGTCCCACTGACTGGATCCGGGCCGCGGGCAAAATCCCCGTCCTGATCGACGCAACCGACGGACGGGGCGCATCTTCATCGGCCGTGGCCGAAACCACAGACGGGTCAACCCTGGCTAGCCACGCCAGAGCATCTGACCAATCTACCTCCGATGAAGACACCCCCGCAAACACGTCACCCGTTGACGTGCTCACGGGTCTGCCAGCCACGGCCTCCCAGCAAGGAGCCACGGCTGACACGCCAGGCACTCCGGTACCACACGGTTCCGCCGCCACCCCATGAAACACTCCGGTCCATGGGGTAGGTCCGCACGGAAAACTGTACGGACCCGTAGCAGTCGCGGAACCATAGCCGGACACGGGCGCCAACGGCACCCCACGTCCGACTGCCGGACCAGGCGAGATAGGTGAGTACCACGCCCGGCCCGGCACACCCGTTCCCGTGATGGCTGGTGCCAAACCAAGCCGCACGGAACAGGTGCACGGTAACGGATTTGCCTCATCCACAGGCGGAGCCGCTGACCTGGCTTGCGCCAAACCAGACAAATGGAGGCCGGTTCCGTCTAGGACGGAATCAACCTCCATATTCTCCACCTGCGGCTTCATGGGCCGCAGCAACCTCTCCTCCTCGGCCTCAGACTCCGAAGAGTCGTCACTAGACGAGTCAACCATGGAACCGTCCTGGCGGACGGCTCCCACACCTGACGGACCGGCCACCGCTACTGGACCACCCAGAGGTGGCCGCAGAGAAACAGAAACCCCTCTGGCCGAAGCCAGACGGGACTGCCAGGGGGCCGTACGAGACGGCCCCCTCGGTAACCAGTCCAGAATCCTGTCCGAGGACAGGATCCGTACCAGGCATGGGGAGAAACTGCCCCCCAACCTTTGGTAGCAGGGACGACACCAGCGTGGGCAGAACGCTATGCAGAAAAACCCCGCACAGCCGGACCAAACCACGCCGGCGGTGCCATCTCCGCCACCTCCAGCTGGGGCCGTGGAGCACCCGCACCGGCCGAACCGGGCGCTCCACGATTTACTCTCGGACCGCCTGACCCCGCGTCAGACCCAGCCAAGTCCTTCTGGCAAGGAACTTAACCATCATCTCAACGGACCACACTGCACAAACATTACACCTATGATCAATATTACACAGGGAACACCTAAAACAGACATGGTCCTTGAACACGACACGGACAAACTTATGGCATTCGTCACATGATGGCGGGGCTGGCTTGGCCTATAACATAAGCACAAACCTACAATAAACAAGCGGAACGAGACCCGGATGGAAGGCAGACAATTAATTTTCAAATAATTTGACTCATAAATTAACTGTAACCCTCCCGCACCCCACCCCGCCACGTTACAACAACGATCGCATTGACTATGACGACAAGAACGAGGCGGGCATTAAACACACCCATAATAGATCCTCCAGGATGTGTAACGGCTCCAGGAATCATATCGCATAGCATTCGGGGTATATTTACTAATCAATATAAATTATACTCCTAACGAAAGCAGCACGATATGTGAAGAAAACAACAAAATGTATAACAAACTGCTGTATCACACGGTAAAACCGCAGACCACGCATCTACTCAAGAATTTTGAAACCACCGATCATTGCAAACCGATCGTGATCGCACGTAAACTTGATCATTCTAAAGTTTCCGGTACCATTTTTAGTACGCAGCACCCAGAACAAGATGCGCGAATTAATGAAAAATTTTTCTTCACATAAACATCCGAGCGACCGGGTGTGACGTCACCCGCTCGGATCCTACGGAGAACGACGTCAGCCGATATTCGTGTTAGAAATACTGTAGCATAACACCTATTTTCATATCTGCCGATCGCCTGTTGGGGGTTAAAGAAGGCGATCGTCTGGCATATATCGTTGTTAGCACACGTCCCAGATTCTATGGGGTCAGAAATTGGAACATGCGACACAGCGAAATTTAGAGACCTAAGTCTTTTAACTATGGATAATAAAGAACGATACAACCTGGTTATCTTCGGTGGTATTCTCCATAGTATCCTTTAGTTAATCCTTTCACGAACACACAAACTATCACAGATTAAAGACTAAAATCCTCAATGCAGAAAGCATGTATTGCTCTTGTTGCTATGCAAACAAGAATGAGCTCTATGGTAAACGGGTACTCGGCAGTTGGGAGCCGAGTACCCGGTTCCCAGGAGTCGGTAAAGCTTTCTAAGTCTATAATCCTAGAGCCGCTGTCAGGGCCAGCTGTATATCAGAAGTAACAGAATGGTGAGTATTGATCGAAGGAGAAGTATCAATTCGGTGACCCCTCTAAACGATTAATAAAAGAAGCAAAAATATGCTAAAAGAATGTTGATATCAAAATTATATTGATCTCAACATTCTTAGCCATATTTTCTCTTTTTGTACATTATACAGACTACGTAATTGCCGACACCAGAGTAGGCTGAAGTTGCATTTTTCGATTTTTCATGACCGATGTGGAAAAGGTATGGTTTAAACAATTCCGGAATTAAAATTCTCAAATTCCATGACTTTCCAAGTTTTCCATGACCGGTGCAAACCCTGCATCAAACAACATAAATAAGATCACAATAATTTTAAGGGACTAGGTGGAAGTTATGTATACACATTCGTTTTTCTTACAAATACTAAAGGCATATTGAGCATTCAAACAGCGCATTTTGGAAAAATATTAACATTTTACCTAATTCTCTGCTTCACATAGGCCGTGACACAAATTGTAAATTTTGTCTTCATGTAGGAGTGGACAAATTGCAAGTTTCTCCGGGCAATCACAATAGGTGTTGTTAACCTTAAAATGGTCGGCCAAAACTGGCCTCTTCAGCGGCCAATATTTGAGCCAGTAATTCCAGTGTTAAGTTTTCAAAAATAGCCTTCTCATGTCCTGCAAATGGAGATTCCTCCAGACCAGTGAAGAGTGACTGTTAATGGGTTAAATGGCTAAATGTATTGATGTGTTAGGATCATAATTGTGCATTCTATGATGAACAGTGCATGAAATTACTAAATTTGTTGCTAACCCTTTCACCGACAAATCCTGGGAAAAGTATATTCTTTACGATATAAACCTTATTCTATTGAATATTTAAAAAAATTAATTTGACTGAAGTCGTTGCTGCCTTAGGCAGCAACAGCTTCCAGTCAAATTAATTTCAAAATATTCAAAAGTATTCCTGTGTGGTTGCCTTGAAAATGAGATATACATAACATCAGTGAAAGGGTTAAAATTAGTGTGATAGGAATTCAAGAGATAAGTCCAAACTCCTCAACACAAAAGAAGGCGATACCAACCACCAACCAGTGCCACATGAAGAGACACTCAACTGAACAACATATATTATTAATCCAAAACACTTTGATGTCAAAATTTTAGTTTCAAATTAAATTACAATCATATGAATTATGAACTGGTGTTAATGTCAGCATTTTTTTTGCTACTGACACAGTAAAAGATAGAATATTCAGACTGCTAAGGGTTAAACTCACAAGGCATTCTCTGTGCTTGAAGCTGTGCGCGTAGACTCATGCCTGGCATTTGTGGCCGTTGTAATCCTGGCATCACTCCTGGCATCGGTGGCCGCTGTAGTCCTCCTCCTGCACCCAATAAACCTATAAGATAGAGGCTAATTCTCTAACCCTTGAATTGCCAGTGTCTCAAATTCAAGACAACTATAATACAGGAAAGCTGTAGAATATTTTGAAACTACTTTGCGTGTAGCCTGATGGATAATGTATTAGGTTATATTTATAATAGGAGGCCCAGGCCGCCCAACGGCATGTGACGCTCACCTGGACCATCAGCATTTCAGAATCCAAGGTGGCCACCAGACTAGGCTTGCAGAATTATTATATTTAATTGATAATCACAATTATTAACTAGAAATGCAACCATGAAGCTCGACTTTTAATACGACTGCAATGAACTATGAAGATCGACTTCAAACATACCGGTAAAATACATATAGAAGGCTTATTATACCCGCAACAACAAGAGGCCCAAGCGTCTGTAACGCTCATATGGACCATTAGCATTTGAACCATTTGCATTTAAATACAGGTAGACATGATGGATAATTTCCGAAAAATGCAAGATGGCCAATTGACCAATCAAAATTCTCATTTGTTATGTTTCAGCCTACCGACATAGGATCGTTCCAAGTTTCATTGAAATCGGGCCACTAATTAAGGAGTAGTGTTTTAAACGGTTCTGGAAGAAATCCAAATGGCCATCACCACAAACCCTGAACAAAGCTAGAATGGCTGTTCTAGAAATCCGTTAAGACGCTATGGCGGAGATGCGTTTTGACACTTTCCAGGTAAATTGTTAAAATCAAAGACCGTTGACAAAAAATTTATGAATTAACAATTTCAATAGAAGTTGTAGAGGCTAACTCCATAGGATCCTTCAAAGCAAATTTGGTTACAATTCACCAAGTGGTTTAGGATTAGATACGTTTTAAAGTTGATTGACGGATAAACAGATGGACACCCCAGCATAAGATCACTTGGCCATTCTGGACAGGTGAACTAATAATGCTATATGCAGTGTTTCTTATGGTATCTAAACTCTGAGTGGCAGTCCTAAACTGAAAATCTGGGATTCCAATGCAGATTTTCTTATCCAATAAAAGGTAGCGTATCATATATTCACAGCTATGAATTATGGGGGTCCCATGCTAGAGTTTATGAGTATTTTTGTGCAAAAAAAAAAAAAAAAATATACAACCAGTTAATATTTAATAATCACACAAGATTTTCAGGGGTCCCATAGGACTGACGACCACTACTTTTTGGGGTCTCCAATTGCATTTTGGGGGTAAATAACTTCAAAAGGATCCATATGAGAATCCCTGGCTTACCTAGCTGAGCATTTCTATTCATGACAGGTGGTCTGTTCACGGGAGGTGGCGGTCTCATTGTCTGCGCACCAAGTGGTAATTGACCAGGCATCATTGGTCGGTCAACACGAGGCATCATTGCTCTGTTCATAGGAGGTACCATAGGTCTGTGTGGAACCATAGATTTATTCATATTCTCATGTAGCATAGATCTTTCCATGCGCCCAGGCAGCATGGGTCTTTCCATACGCCCAGGAAGCATGGGTCGTTCCATACGCCCAGGCAGCATGGGTCGTTCCATGTGTCCAGGCAGCATGGGTCGTTCCATGCGTCCAGGCATCATCGGTCTCTCCATACGGCCAGGCAACATTGGTCTCTCTAAATTCGGCCTCATGGCTCGCTCTTGCATGCGCTGCATGGCATTTGGACCGTGACCAAGCAGACCTCGTTGATGAATGAGCTGTTGCATGTGTCGCTGCCTAACTAGATCAAGGCCCAAACGAGCTGCACCTGGCATAGTGCCTTGGCGATTCATCTTCTTTTCAAGCAGTAAGTTGCGTAGCTGTTAAAACAGAAACAAAAATCATTAGATACAAAACCTGAAGCACCTTCGCCAAGCTTTAACCATTTAACACACAGTGTACAGACCTGACCAGAAAACAAAACCCTTAGGATGTAACAAATTTTCTGTTGAAAATTTTGAACATCAAAATATTCAACAGAAAATTGAAATTCGCTATGCATCATCAGGGTTTTAACCCTTTAACACTCATATCAGCCACAAATGAAAGCTGGTAGTGATTAAAAAGCACCAAAATGCATGATTTTAAGTAAAATACATCTGAATTTGTAGTGCAAGAGAAGACTATCTTTAAGTTTTTATCAGTGGAATTAGCCATGGGCCCAGTCATTCCAATGGTAGACTGAAAAAATAATCTCTTGACAAGAAGCCCATTTCCAGTGGTAAATTTTCAAAAATAGTCTTCACTTGGTCTGCTTGCCCTGTAGGTGGGGCTTAGAATACACCTTCCGTATCCTCTGCGTGTCGTACGAGGCGACTAAAGGAGGTAAGGGTGAGGTAACCCTGACGGAAACCTCAAGTGCTGAAGACGGAGGGTCCAGGCCGCACGGCGCACTCTAATAAACCATGGATCCACGCACTTAACGCTTATGATCATGTCGATAGTCACTTACAGGAGTGGCGGTATGATCAGCGAACGAAAAGAAGAAGAACTTGGTCTGCAAATAGACATTTCTCCAAGACGACTACAAAAGCGGTTTTTGGCTGATAAGAGTGTTAAAGGGTTAATGGAATGCTATAGCAACCTTTATGACAACTCACACAATTTGGGTAAGATTTATATGCATGGCCCTCTACAAATAAATATATCACTATCCTGCTTAGATCAAGTGAATATGTAGCTGCCTGTTAAATATTTTGAAACTATTTTGACTGAAACCTGTTGCTTGCTGCCAATCTAATTAGTTGCATGTTCCATACATCATAAAGAATTTGTCATTACGTGTCTATAACAGCTAAAAGGCTAAGACTACTGTACTCGTATATTCCAAAACTGGTCTAACGAGTCCCATGAAGTCAGACTTTTTGTGGACAGAATGAAGGAAATGTCAATTTCCCTTTCTCCGAGATCTAACAATACTCACCATTCTGTTACTTCTGATACACAGCTGGCCCTGACAGCTGGCTCTAGGACTATAGACTTAGAAAGCTTTACCGACTCCTTGGAACCGGGTACTCGGCTCCCAACTGGCGAGTACCCGTCTACCATAGAGCTCATATTGTTTGCATAGCCACCAAACAAGAGAAATCCATGGCTTGCCTCCGTGGGGCTGGGAGGCTGGGTCCGTAACAGAATGGTGAGTATTGTTAGATCTCGGAGAAAGGGAAATTGACATTTCCTTCATTCTCCTTCGATCAATACTCACCATTCTGTTACTTCTGATATACACCAGATTTGATCAGTAACCTGGTGGGAAGGGAAGATTTAGACTTAAAACTTGACTAACTGAGACCTAAAAGGACCGTCAAGTTAACGGAACCGAATCACATTCGCATCACTGCCCCCCCCATCTTTTTCTCCTAAGAAAAGGGAGAGAACTCACGAACATGTATCTCGCCTGAAACACAAATATGCCAAGAGGGTTAACTGCTCCTTGCATATCCACATGTATTAGCCTGGGAATGAGCATGAATATATAAGATGAATGAACATGATATATAGACATAATACAAAAAACTCCCACTATTGAATTACCTTATGATAATTGGACTTCAGACGTACCGGCTCCAACCATTCACTGGTCCGGCCATCAGTGACACAATCTGGTTGTCATCCTCTCGCTCGACCATGCCTGCTTTAGATTCTTTTCTTACCAAAGTGAAAAAAGGGTGAAGAGCAGTGTGGTCACTTAACTATCGTCTCAAAACAGCTAAAGCGAGTGGATTGGCTGAGTCTGACACATCCCTCATATAGTAATCCGTAAATGAGGACTCACAGTGCCATTGCGTAACGGCCATGATGTCCTCTAACGGAACACCACTGTAAAGGGCAGTCGAGGCCGCTATTCCTCTAACATTGTGTGCCCTTGCGCCTTGCACCTGGTGCCCAGTCGCCATCTCCTGAGTAGTCTGAATGCATTCGACTACCCAACGAGAGATAGTATCCATGGATGCGGCGCCATATGGCTTCTTATGGCAGATCCACAGATGTCTATCGTTTGACCGTAACGAGTCAGTCCGTTTCTTGTACTTAGTCAAAGCACGGACCTGGCACCAGACACTGGCATCACGATCAAACCTTGTTAACTTCGGTATTATGATCGGTTTGCCGGGATATCTCAAAGATTGACTCTTTGACATAAACTCTGCTCTTGGCAGAAGACGCAGACCCTCTCCGGAGACAATAAATCGGTCCCTCTCTGCCGAAAGCGCATGGATCTCACTGCGCCTTCTAGCTGAGGAAGCTGCCAATAGAAAAACCGCCTTTAGAGTCAAATGCTTTAGACTAGCCGAACGCAACGGTTCGAAAGGGTGCTTGGCCAGTACATTAAGCACTAAAGATAGACTCAAGGCTGGAATGACTACCGGTTGTCTCGGTCGGAGATTGCTCATTCCCTTCACCATCACATTTAACTGGGCCACCTCTGGACTATCCCTGTTGGCTAGACAAGGGATAACTGATGCCAAAGCTGACTTGTATCCAGCAATTGTGACGGGAGCTAGTCCTGAAAAGAACAGCTCACAGAGAAAGTCTGCTATTTGCTGAATAGTGGATTGAAAGGTATCAATACCCTTTTCTTCACACCAGTCTGCAAATCTGTTAACCTTGTTGTTATATGACTTGAAGGTTGACCTCCTTCTCGCAGCCGCGATGAAATCAGCAGCTTGTCGAGAAAAGCCTTCCGACGTGGAATGTTGTTTGATAACATCCACGCAGTCAATTTGAACATTTCGGGACGCTCGTGTAGGAAGCGTCCCTTGGCCTGGGAGATTATGTTCGGAATCTCGGGCAACTGCACTGGGTTTTCCACCAGCAGATCTAGCAGATCCGTGAACCACGCCCTGCTTGGCTAATACGGCGCTATTAGCAGGACCAGACACGGTTCCTCCCTGATCTTCACCAATACCTTCGGCAGAAGAATGGTGGGTGGGTACACGTAAGCGTGCATCCCTCTCCAGCTTATCGCCAGAGCGTCTGTATCGACGGCATTTGGATCTGGAATCGGCGAGACATAAGTCATGATTTGAGCATTTTCCCTTGTGGTGAACATGTCCACGTTGGGTTTGCCCCAATGCTCGAAGATCCTTCGTAGAACTGGAGGGTTGAGGAACCATTCTGTTGGCAGAATTCTCTGTCTGCGAGACAAAGCATCCGCCAGAATGTTCAATCGCCCAGGAATGTGAGCTGCTTTCAAAACAACCGAGTAATTCCTGCACAATTGAATCAAGTGCCACACTTTGATACACAGTGTGGGTGACCTGGTCCCGCCTTGGCGATTTATGTATGATACTACCGTCGAATTGCCCGACTGTATCAATATCACCTTGCCCCTGATCATCGGAAGAAACTCTTCCAACGCCAGTTCCACTGCCATCATTTCCAACAGATTGATATGCAGCTGGCTCTCCTGGAGAGTCCATGTGCCCGAGAACTGGTGTTCTCCCAGGCAGGCCCCCCACCCCTCCAGCGATGCATCCGTGTACACAGACAGCTGGGGGTGGGGTAGGTGCAGCGAAACCCCTACTAGGAGATTCTGACGCTTTTTCCACCATACAAGATGCGACATTATCGGCTCCAAAACTGGCACCAGTTTTGACAGGGGTTCTGTTCTCTGTTTCCACAGAGACATCAGATCCAACTGGATAGGTCTTCGCATTAGAGCAGCGTACGGGATCACCTGCTCAATGGAGACCATCATGCCCAGCATCTGAAGAAACCGCCTCGCCTGAATGTGGTTTCCCACTCGAAAACTCTTGATGGCTAACAGAGACACCACTCTGGGCTGACGGGTAAACCCTGCCCTCCTCGAGATCGAATCGCATCCCCAAATAAACGAAATGTTGCATGGGTGTCAACTCGGATTTCTCCTTGTTGACTTACCTAGCCTAGATCTGAAAGTAGCTTCAGAGTCAGAGCAGTATCCACGTTCAACCTGGGTGCCGAGTCTGCTTTGATCAGCCAGTCGTCTATGTAGGTGTGTAGCGCCATGTTCTCTTTTCTGAGCAACGCTGTCACCACAAGGACCACTCTTGTGAAAACCCTTGGAGCTGTCGACAGGCCAAACGGGAGAACAACAAACTCCCATACTTGATTCTGAAACGCAAATCTCAGAAACCTGTGACAACTCCTGTTCATTGGAATGTGGAAATATGCATCTTTCAGATCGATCGACACACACCACATTCCTTTCCTCAATCCCGCCATTACCGACCTCGGCGTTTCCATCTGGAACCGAGGCGTATGGATAAACCAATTTAATGGCCTGAGATTGAGTACGGGTCTCCATCCCCCTGTGCTCTTGGGGACAAGGAACATATTTGAATAGAAGCCTGGAGTGTTCTAGTTCGCTGGTTTTATTGCTCCCTTCAGAAGCAAACCTGACACTTCATTTTGAACAGCTTCTAACTTGTCTGGTTCCCTTGGTACGGGTGTCCAGACAGGTGCCAAAGACAGATTCTGCGGCGGAAAGTCCCACCACTCCGGCATGTAAACCTGGGATAACCATCCAAGGACCAGACTGTCTGACGTCACACCTCGCCAGGCCTCGACGAAACGCATGAGCCTTCCACCCACCATAGACGCCTCGACGTCTAACGGGGTTGTCCGGCTCGCGGTCCGCTCCACCCCCCCTTTCTTAATGAGAGAGAGAGAACCATTTCGGTCTTGGCTCGGCAGGTCTAACTGGCACCGCTGTTCCTGTCGCACGATCCGCTCCCTTCTTTCCGCCCTTTGAGGACTTACCCTTACCCTTCCCCTTTCCGCCTCTAGGGCGATCAGGAGCAACATTGGGGAGGGTAGCGGCCTCCACAACCTTCCTGGCTTTCTTAGCCGGCAGCGGCTGAGAAAAACCAGACGAAGCAGAAGTCGCAGTAGGCTTAGCTTTCGCCTTGCCTTTCTGCTTCTTTGAAGATTGAACAGCTAACGGTTTCCCTACAGCCCCTAGTGCGTGCGCTTGCCCCACTAGCTCCAGCTGTAGGTTCACCGCCAACCGATTCTGCGCAATGCTGGCAGTGTCCTCTAGGATGGCCCGCGCCTGGCCACCAAAGATGCTAGGCCCTGTCAGGGGTGTCCCAAGAAGACGCTCCCTGACTGCCGTAGCCGGACGCATATGGTCAAGAACCATTTGCCTCCTGGACTTTGTCACACACGCCTGCACCTTTGCCAGCGCGTCCATACACAGCACCAAGCCATCATTGACGCACGAAAGTGCCACAGGTGGCACAGGGTGGCCTGCCCCCGCTTCAGCCCACACCCACTGAAGAAGGCGATACGAATGGTTGACAGCACTCATAGCTGCCCTCACACCCTCATCGCATAGGGACAGGACTTCATCCTGGTGTGCCTGGGACTTGTCCACAAGTGCCGGACCGGGGCCACCCGCTCCAGCACTCTGAACACCCAGAACCCATCGGTCATCCTCGGTGACCGATGGTACCACACCATACCAGTCGTATTTCCCCCGTGGAATACGACACCTCGCCCACACCTCCCTGGAGGCCACAGGGAGCTGCCCCTTGGTCATGAGCTGCTTACTATAAATAGCCTCAAGCAACTCGATGAACCGTGGATCCAGTCCAACAGACTGGATCCGGGCTGCGGGCAAGATCCCCATCCTAATCGATGCAACCGACGGACGGGGTGCATCCTCCTCGGCCGTGGCCGAAACCACAGACGGGTCAACCCTGGCTAGCCAAAGCAGGGCATCCGACCAGTCTACTTCCGAGGAAGACACACCCGTGAACACGTCACCCGTTGATGCGTTCACCGGCCTGCCAGCCACGGCCTCCCGGCAAGGAGCCGCGGCTGACACGCCAGGCACTCCGGTATCAAACGGTTCCGCCGCCACCCCATGAAACACACCAGTCCATGGGGTAGGCCCGCACGGAAAACCGTGCGGACCCATAGCAGACACGGAACCGTGGCCAGACACGGGCGCCAACGGCACCCCACGTCTGACCGCTGGACCAGGCGAGATAGGTGAGTACCACGCCTGGCCCGGCACACCCGTCACCGTGTCGGCTGGCGTCAAACCAACCGTCACGGGACCGGTGCCTGGTACCAGATTGGCCTCAACCACGGGCGGAGCCGCTGCCCTGGCTTGCGCCAAGCCAGACAGATGGAGGACGGACCGGCCACCGCTACTGGACCACCCGGAGCTGGCCGCAGAGAGATAGAACCCGTCAGGCCGGAGCCCGACGGGACTGCCAGGGGGCCGTACGAGACGGCTCCCTCGGTGACCAGTCCAGAACCCTGTCCAAGGACAGGGTCCGTACCAAGCATGGGGAGAAACTGACCCCTAACCTTCGGCAGCAGGGACGACACCAGCGTGGGCAGAACGCTATGCAGAAAACCCTGCATAGCCGGACCGAACCACGCCGGCGGTGCCATCTCCGCCACCTCCAGCTGGGGACGTGGAGCGCCCCCACCGGCCGAACCGGACGCTCCACGATTTAACTTCGAACCGCCTGACCCCGCGTCAGACCCAGCCACATCCTTCTGGGCAAGGAACTGTAACATCATATCCGCGGACCACACTGCACACACATTACACCTACTATCAAGGTTACATGGAGTACATCTAAAGCAGACATGGTCCTTAAATAGGACCCGTACGAACTTGTGGCACTCGTCACATGATGGCGGGATGGCTTGGCCTATAAATAAGCACAAACTTACAATAAGCAAGCGGAACGAGACACGGATGGAAGGCAGACAATTAATTTTCAAATAATTTGACCATAAAATAACTGTAACCCTCCCGCACCCCACCCCGCAACGTTACAGCAAAGATCGCATTGATTATGACGACAAGAACGAAGCGGGCATAAATACACCCATAATTGATCCTCCAGGATGTATAACGGAACCAGGAATCATATCGCATAGCATTCGGGGTATATTTACCAATCATATAAATTATACTCCTAACGAAAGCCAAAACGATATGTGAAGAAACAACAAAATGTAAACAAACTGCTGTAGCACACGGTAAAACCGCAGACCACACATCTAATCAAGAATTTTGAAACCACCGATCGTTGCAAACAGATCGTGATAACACGCAAAACTTGAACATTCCAAAGTTTTCTGGTACCATTTTTAGTACGCAGCACCCAGAACAAGATGCGCGAATTAATGACAAAATTTTGTTCACATAAACATCCGAGCACCACGGGTGCGACGTCACCCGCTCGGATCTTATGGAGAACGACGTCAGCCAATATTCGTGTTACAAATACCGTAGCAAACACCTATTTTCATATCTGCCGATCGCCTGTTGGGGTTTAAAGAAGGCCTTTATCCGGCATATCTCGTTGTTAACACACGTCCCAGATTCTTTGGGGTCAGAAATTGGAACATGCGACACAACGAAATTTAGAGACCTAAGTCTTTTAACTATGGAATAATAAGGAAATATACGACCTGGTTATCCTCGGCAGTATCCATATTATCCAATTATCCTTGCAAGAGAACCACTAGCTATCACAATCACAGACAAAAAGACTTATTCCTTAATCTCTCCACTGCGAAAAGCATGTATAGCTCTTGTTGCTATGCAAACAAGAATGAGCTCTATGGTAGACGGGTACTCGCCAGTTGGGAGCCGAGTACCCGGTTCCAAGGAGTCGGTAAAGCTTTCTAAGTCTATAGTCCTAGAGCCAGCTGTCAGGGCCAGCTGTGTATCAGAAGTAACAGAATGGTGAGTATTGATCGGAGAATGATAAATTTCCAGTTCATGGAATTCGGACAATTTTCCAATGGCACAAAAATGTTGCGGCACAACTGGTTCACGACGGCACTAAAATATTTTTTAATTTCATCAATTATAATCTTTGTTCTACTTTTGGTGAATTGTAGAACCGTGCTTTAATATGACATCATGATTGATACATTGTATCTATGATAAAATCACATTTAAGCAGCTAGCCCTGCAATTTTATTCTACGGCAAATATTTGCTGTAGCAAATTAAGTTCACCACAGTTTTGCTGGTTGCTGTGGCGAATTTCAAGGACTAAATTTCTCCACAATAGTCCAAAAGTTCTGTATGATTTGCTGCATATCTCTGTGATGTGTTTGTTCCAGCTTAAGCCATATTGTAAGTTATGTATAAACTGGGTGGAAATCGGCAGTGTTCATTCTAGGATCTTGAATAGCCAAACGGTTGGGACATTAGAACAAGAGGCCCAAGGGCCTGTGTCGCTCACCTGGAGCACCATCAATTTTTGTCAAGTTTGTGGACATTTTTGCAAGTGCAATATGGCTGCCAAACACACATTTTGATTGCCCCATGGTGCCCATGTTTTTTTGATGGATTAACTTCCCGTGAACATATTTTAATGGCCCAAATTTTGGCCTGATCACTTCAGCGGTTCTGGAGGAGTCATTTTCGTGGAAACCAGGTCATCCAAGATGGTCGCCGAACCATTTGGTCAATCAAGTCCAAAATGGCCGCTGTGCAAATTGGCTGATCGGGTTCATTTGAACAAACTTGGATCCTTATGCCCTAAGGATGCTTCCTGCCAAATATAATTGAAATCGGCCTGGCAGTTCTCGAGAACACATTTTAAATTTCCCATTGCTTTAGCATGGGAGATTTTGACGAGAAAATTATCCAAGATGGCCGCTAAACCGCTTATCCGACAGTTTCGAAAATTGCAAATTTGAGCTCATAATACCCAAAAACATATATGGAACCAATTTTGGCCTCAGAATCCAATATGTCCGCCAAACACGCTACATTTTGATTGGCCCACGGCAGCCATGTTTGTTGACGGAGCAACTTCGCTTGAACAAACCTTAATGGCCCTTAGTCCATAATCATATCTCCCAAATTTTGGCCTGATCCATTCAGCGGTTCTGGAGAAGTCGTTTTCGGGAAAACTAGGTCATCCAAGATGGCTGCCGAACCATTCGGTCAATCAAGTCGTCTTGAACAAACTTGGCTTACCTCTTTGCCTAGATGAGGTTTCATAAGTTTTGAATCGATTCCCCAGCCGTTTCGGAGAACGAGATTTTTAGACATTTCTAAAAAATGTCCGAAATCCAAGATGGCCCAGCAGCCAAATTGGCCGATCGGCTTTGTTTGAACAAAATGAAATCTCTATGCCATAAGGATGCTTCCTGCCAAATATAATTCAAATCGGCCCAGTAGCTCTTGAGAAGACATTTTAAATTTCACATTGCTTTAGTATGGGAGCTTTTGGCGGGAAAATAATCCAAGATGGCTGCCAAACAGTTTCGAAAATTGCAAATTTAAGATCAGAATACCCAAAACGTATATAAAACGAATTTCGACCTCAAAATCCATCAAATAAAAAAATCCAATATGGCTGCCAAACACTATATTTTGATTAGCCAACCGCGGCCAGGTTTTTTGATGAATCAAGTTCTCTTGAACAAACATTAATCACCCTTAGTTGCTAATAACATATCACAAATTTCGGCCTGATCGCTTCATGGTTCTGGGGAAGAAGTAATTTTTGTGACAACTAGGTCATCCAAGATGTCCGCTGAACCATTTGGTCAATCAAGTTCCCTTGAACAAATTTGATTCAGCGCTTACACTAATCATAGTTCGTGAGTTTTGAATCGATCCGTCAAATGGTTTGGGAGGAAAAGATTTTTAGACATTTCTAAAAATCGGCCGAAATCCAAGATGTGACCGGCCGATCGGGTTCGTTTGAACAAACTTGGATCTCTATGCCCTAAGAATGCTTCATGCCAAATATAATTAAAATCGGCCCAGTAGTTCTCGAGAAGATATTTTTAATTTCCCATTGCTTTAGTATAGGAGCTTTCGACGGAAAAATGATCCAAGATGGCAGCCAAACCGTTTATCCGACAGGTTCGAAAATTGCAAATTTGAGATCAGAATACCCAAAAACCTGTATATAAAACCAATTTCGGCCTCAAAATCCATCAAATAAAAAAATCCAATATGGCCACCAAACATGCTATATTTTGATTGGCCCATGGCGGCCATGTTTTTGGACGGATCAACTTCTCTTGAACAAACTTCACTGGCCCTTAGTCCCTAATCATATCTGCCAAATTTTGGCCCGATCCCTTCAGCGTTTTCGGAGAAGTTATTTTCGCTAAAACTAGGTCAACAAAGATGGCCGCCAAATTATTTGACCAATTAAGTTCCCTTGAACAAATTTGATTGATCTCTTGCTCTAGATCATATTTCATGAGGTTTCCTTTAATCCCTTCAAGCGGTTTTGGAGATTTTTAGACGTTTCTAAAAATCGGCCAAAATCCAAGATGGCCACCGGCCTAATTGGCCGATCGGCTTCATTTGAACAAACTTGGATCCCTATGCCATAAGGATGCACCCTGCCAAATATAATTGAAATCGGCCAAGTGGTTCTTGAGAAGTCGTTTAAAGGAAAAGTTGACGGACGGACAGATGGCGGAGTCGCCATGACATAAGCTCACTTGGCCTTTCAGGCCAGGTGAGCTAATAATGAGGGACAGAGGCTCTGAATGAACCCACAACTTAGCAGAAATAGAGGACTGTTAGAGAAATATATACCACATTTGATGCATTCTTACAAGTTAGACCAATCTGATTAACACTCATCATCTTAGTATCTCAATTTCAAATCATCCGTACTGGCAGCAACATCTTCCATTCAAATTACTTTCGAAATATTCAACAAAATTTTCTTACAATGCCAAAAATTTGTCATAGCTGATATAAGTTTGAGAGTTGCGTTATTTTACAGTTGAATATCCATAAAAATATGGGAACATTTGACCCCTAATGGAAAAAAATGTGGGTCATTTCAATATAACAGGGGACTATGACCCCATGGCCACTCCTAGAATGAACACTGAATCGGCTAGCCTAAAGTGTAGGTTACGCAAATTTGGAGGCCTCTACAATTATCAAGGAAATGGACACAAACCCAGGATAAGAGATGATAGTAAATGGAATGATATATAAGTAATTACATGGTCACATGGGCAAGAAGTTTTGACCTAGTGTGCATGTCTCTCATATATTTATTAACCTTTTAATCGTCAAATTTAGCCAAGAAAATTGAAATATCTGCCTATTGAATGTACATTTACAGGCCAACAGAATACAATTTTTGAAAATGTATCACTGGAATGACCGGCTCGGTTATCGAGCCAGTCATTTTAGTGGTAAATTTTCAAAAATTGTAATCTGTTAACCAGTAAATGGACATTCCACAAGACCATAACAGAGGCCGGCATGACCATTAAAGGGGTAAGGGGTAGGTTGTTCCAAATTTTAGTACCTGTACAAGCAAAGCCTCTTGTATAAACATTAGTTTTAGATCTTGGCATATATAAGCTTGAATTTGGGATAGATTTGAGTGGGTGGTCATGTACATCTGATGTATTTAAGTATGCATATTTCATAGATACCGAGGTGCCTGATCATTCCATTGTTGCAATGCGAATATCTGCCATGTCTGAAAAGGGAAGCCATTTTAATTGATGAAATAAATCCAAACTTTGTGTATCTTTAGCTACACCAAGAATAAGTCTCGCTGCTCATTTTTGGAGTTTCAGAAGCCTATCCGATTTAGTATTGGAGCAGTTAGGCCACACTGAAAGCCAGTAATTCAGATGTGGAAGTACATAAGCATTGTAAAACATAAGTCAACATCTTTGGTTCATTAACGTAACATTATTGTGCATAAAAGCTAGTAGCCCAGGCATCTCCCTATGTAAATTATCTATATGGGGTTTCCAATTTAAATTAGATTATTGAGTCAACTGTCACACCTAGCAGTCTGAAGTTGCTGACTTCTTCTAGTGCGGCGTTGTTTAACAGAAGTTCATAGTATGGTTCATTTCTATTTTTCCTTTGTGAACAAAATCTCTCTGCTGAATATGTGAAATGAATTGATCGTAGTATGCTTCAAGTCTGATTTCTTGGGAAGAGAATGATACATTTCTCCGCAATAGGCCTACAGTCCTGTACGCTTTGCTGCAAATCTCAGTGAAGTGTTTGTTCCATCTTCGGTCATTTGTGATGTTGACTTTACTGATGAGAAAAAGTTAGACTGCTTCCTTTTAGTGTGTAGACAAATTTGATGGTTTGTGTTTTTCTGGTTAGGCTCTTCATGCTGCATTTTGTTGGTTTAAGCACATTCACCAAGTGGTAGCCTAGTTACCTACCATATTTCTGTCTTGTTGGACAGAAGTTCCGCGCAGTCCTTATGGTCATCAATCTCCCGGTAGCATAACAACCCGCGTTTGAATTTTCTTCCACCAATCCCGCTACTATATATATATATATATATATATATATATATATATATATATATATATATATATATATATATATATATATATATAACAGCTTACCTGTATAGTTTTCTGGAAATTTATAGTCAGGAAGAGATCGATCAATCCCAACACGAGCGAGGTGTGGGTGGAGCTTAGCTAGAGGGACGGGGCATAGCTAAAAATGGAAAGATTGTTTGTGGACCTGGAATTCATCCATAGGCCCCTGGTCTCACAGATTAAAATTAATATTTTTAAAACTGAAATAATCAAAAATAAATATGCTGCGAGGCATGATTGCGGCATTCTTGCTGGCTCCTAATGTAGTCTGCTAGGCATGCATGTTTACAATGATGCTGTGCAGGGTGAGGGTGGATGGGATGGAGGAGGGGTGAGCGTTATAGCGTCTGGAAGGGGGGGGGGGGGTAGTCTGTGAAATTAAATCTAGAAGGAAAATTAGGCTAAAATTGAAACAAATATATTAAAGTGAGATGAAAATCAAATTAATGCTATCGAATCAAGAAGTAAATAAGAGTTAATGCCATGAGAATAAAAAGATCAAGAATCGGGAAAAATTGAACTGAAAATCTAGTGTATGTGAACCAAATATTCCGAGATTAGAACTTGAGTCAAAACATGTTGCTATTGAAATAATAAGATGGGTGCGAGTGTCACTGTTTATGGATTTAAGGGCCTAAGTGTTGGTGTTGTCAGTCAGGAGGCGCAGGCGAAATAGAAAATTACAAAAGTAAAACACTATGGTTGCATGAAGAGACACTAGTGTAGAGGAGACTCGGAGACACTAGTGTAGAGGAGACTCGGAGACACTAGTGTAGAGGAGACTCGGAGACACTAGTGTAGAGGAGGCTCGGAGACACTAGTGTAGAGGAGACTCGGATAGTGTTGAACACAGAAAATGAAAACAGCAGCAATAAGACCAACCATGGCCTCCACAATTCAGCACGCAATGAAATGCTAGGTGCAGCAGGGTGTAACCATGAGTGTAAGCGGAACACTGCACCTGACGTGGGGAACACCCATCTGCACCACAGCATTTCCACAAAACACAGCTAAAGCCGTAAGCTATTAATCGATAAAGAAATTTGCGATTTCCGTTCTGTCAATGGTGCACACGGACTATATATATATATATATATATATATATATATATATATATATATATATATACGGGTTGGGGCAAATGTACTCTGTAAAAATGTTCAAGTACTCGCATATACTCAGTACTTATGCCTTTTTATGAGCACATGTACTTATCCATTTTCTACATACAATTTTTATCCTTTTTATTCAAAATTCCAAGCACTAGTTCTTAGAGCTGATATGAAATCTAGTAAATATTTGAAAACAATTCGACTAACTTGGCCCTATCTGCTCAAATTTTTTTCATTAATTTGCCTTGTAATATGTTTTCATTGTGATTTGTTTTAAAAAGTTGTTTTAAAATTGAAATTCTGGATGTTTACCTGTAAAAGGGCAATTGCTGTAGTAGGTATATGTATGATTAGTGTATTCTGCGGCTGTAGTAGGTATGCTTATAGGGAATAAGATAACAAGCATTTGACTAATGACAATAATGTAACCTTTTTATCTAAATTTCAAGGCTGTCATACACGGCACTTTTTCAATATTTTAAACATAAATTGACTAGAATACATTGCTGCTTGAGCCAGCAACTGCTTCTAGCCAAATTAATTTCAAAATATTTAAAAACTTACCTGTTAATTTGGTTTGAAAATCTGGACGTTTGTGTTGAAATGGACAATTGCTGTTTGTACATACTAATAGGAAATAAGATTAAACAAGTAAAGTGTTTTAACCCATACACTATTAAAACCCTCTTTATCTACCTTTCAAGGCACTCATACAGGTAAACTGTTACATATTTTGAAAATAATTTCTCTGAAAACCATAATTAAAGCAGCAAGACCGACCAAAATATAACTTTCAAAATGTTCAATAGAATCTTTTAGAAGCACAAAAATTGTCAAAATCTGGTCATTCATCATTGAATGCGTTGAGAGATGTATGAAGGATTACAACAGAGCTTGTGCAAGCGCACAAGCCTTATATTAAGAAATACCTGGCCTGGGCAATTATATAGCTACTGATAAGATACCATTCATGCACGAGTCCTGACTATGAAATTGCCATTACTTCAGGCTTTATAGACCTTCCAACTCTTAACCTTTTAACACTCGAATCCAGCGAAAAGAGCCTTCTGCAGTGGTCTTGGAAAATTTCAATTTGCAGACCAAGAGATTATTTTTGAAAATTTAACACTGGAATAAACGGCTCAGTAAGAAATCCAGTGATTCCAATGGTAAATTTTGAGAGATAATCTGCACATTGACCATTTCTATCTGAAAATGGACCTTCTTGAACAAATTTGATGGTTAAAGGGTTAATCAATGTTAATATTACATAAACTATTTTAAGAATAGTTCAATATTTCTAAAATAATTTGACTGGAAGCGAATGTTGACATCAGCAGTAATGTTTATCAGTCAAATTAATTTCAAAATATTCAACATTTATCTGAAATAGATTATTTCTAATTTAACCCTTTCACTGATGAAGTCTTATATTATACATTCATAGCAATCATGCCAGGAATTCAGCATATTCTTTATGAAGAGCTAATGCCGACCATGGTAGCAACAGCATTATATCCAAAATATTCAACAAGGTACCTTTGTTTAGTAAATAAATAGAGGGAAATACCACTACAGAAGCCGTATTGTATATTTACATGTATATTTACGGAACTCACAGAAACTCCACCAATATAGCAAGTACAGGAGACTAGTATAGTACTATAGTTGTTCTCCCCCACCCCGTCCATAGCCACCATGGATGACAGTTTGGTATTAATATGTACTTGTACTCGTACTCCGCCTCAGTACAATTGCTAAAAAGTACATGTACTTGTAGTCAGCCTCAAGTACTTTTGTCGTACTCAGCCTCAGTACAGCTGCCTGTACTCGAACCCAACCCTGATATATACATATATATATATATATATATATATATATATATATATATATATAGGGATGTGCCCAGAAGAAAATGAGTGCTGGGCGATCCCAGTCCCTAGCGTGGGGTCCGGGGATCGTTTCTGAAAACTATATGCTCGGCAAAGCCATTTCCTGCATTTTGCGGGGTTAAAAGAGAATCTGTCCAGAGTGCCGGACGGACACTGATGAGTGATGGGCATGGGGGCTGGAGCCGCACATCCTCGCCACATCCATGGTCATATTTGGGGGGTATGGATAATATAATACTTTATTGCTTTTTTATGCCATCATCAATATCATTTTAGGAGGCATAAGCCATTGGCTTGTTATTTCTTCAGATTTTTGTTGTAGTATGGCTTGTTCAGTCTAATTCGAATTTCGAAAGTTCTTTCCTTGAGGTCGATTTCTAGTTTGTTCGTGAATGATTTAACAAGAGGCCCAAGGGGCCTGTGTTGCTCACCCGGAACACTGCATTTTTGTCAAAATTGTTGGTGGGTGGTTTAGGAGTAGTCTCTATGAAGAGCCGCAGTCTACAACTGCGTCTCTAACATCTGCCTATCGATTCCTGTCTGGATTTTCCGCCGAAACGGTCCATATTTAACACGCCTTTTTTTATACGAAAACTGGATATACGTGCGAAACGAACTATGCAGTCAATAAAAATATATCGGCAACATCAGATTGCCGTAAATAGTTTAGTGAATTATTCTCTTTAAACCATTCAGTCTTCGTTTTATTCAAAGTAAACAACAGGCACGTTTGTCTGCGCGTACATTCTGTTTTTTCGTATCTTCTCGCTTCGGTTGACGACTCACGTGACGAGCGAGTCCGCGCTAAAACACGGATCACGTATTGCGTTGCCGGACGGCGCCGATTGTAGATTGAACAATCTACGAGGTTCAATAGAAAAGGTCTGATTGAAAATATTTTATTTTAAAATTGTTTAATAAATAAATGAATAATATTAATTATATTAGTAATAATCATAATAATAATCAACATAATAATAATAAGAATAATAATAAAAAAAAAATATAAGAAGTATAGTAAATAAGAATAATTTGTTTTAAAAAAAATAAAAAATAAAATAATAATAATAATAATAAAAAGAAGAAGAAAAAGAAGACTAAGAAGAAGAAGAAGAAATAAGAATAATTGGAATTTAACAAATAAAAAAAAATATTAAGAAGAAGAAGAAAAAGAGAAGAAAAATAAGAATAATTGGAGTTTAACACATTAAAAAAAATAATAATAAGAAGAAGATGAAGAAGTTTAATAAATAAGAATAATTTGATGTTAAAAAAATTTCAAAAAAATAATAAGAAAGAGAAGAAAAATAATAAGAATAAGAAATCTGAATAAGTTGATTTAAAAAATAATAATGATTAATAATTTTAATAATAATAATAAGAAGTATAGTAAATAACAATATTGTGATTACAAAAAAATAATAATAATAATAATATTAAGAATACTAATACTAATTTCTTTTACAATTTAAAAAAATAAATAAATAATAATAATCTTAATAATAAACATAATAATATTAATAATAATAATAATAATAAGATGAAGAAGAAGAAGAGGAGGAAGAAGAAGACGAAGAAGAAGAAGACTTCAAGTTACTTTATTACGATTCACGTGCCATTAAAACATATCACAAATTCACAGTCAATCAATATAATATTAGGTCAATAATAAAATAGAATAAGCGGATTGATCACATAAAAAAATTCAAAATACAGTGTTTCATGTAAGAGGCTTTAATAACAGCTATATTCCATAAAAAATAAGTGCGTTGTTTTCAACATGACAAATAAACTTGTTGACACCCCAAAAGTTTTTAAAAATTTGCAAAGAATCTATGTTCAAATGATGTTGAAACTCAATATGTATACGTGATCGTAATCTAGATATGCATTCACGAAGCGGGTCTGTCTGATGAATTCAATTTTGAATTTCAATTGATGAGCATTGTCAGAAAATTTGCAATCAGTCTAAAAGAATTCTCCAAAATAATCTTAACGAATTATTGAATAGTTTTCCGTTTGAATGGAATGACTTATTAAAACGTCCTGATGACATTCCTAGGTCTGTATACCAAATCGAACTTTCCTGTATGAGCGATGCCTTCGAATATTGTGTGTCTCTTCCCACTATTTGTAAGAAAGACATCTATAAACTCTCATTGCTGCATTGTTATTCGAATAGCTTACATAACCCTAATAATAGTATATGGGCAGATGTGTTATCGTTAGATATTACGTCGCTAGAGAATTGTTCCTGTTTTTATGAATATCCATGTACGAGTTATGAAGGTGATTTGTCCTGGAAAGTTATGCATAATGCGTTAAACACAGGAGTATTTCTTTATCGTGCTGGTTACCGCCCTGATGATAACTGCCCTTATTGTGGTGAGCGGGAAGATATAACTCATATGTTTTTAACTTGTCCACGCCTTCAACCTTTGCTTTTAGCTGTTAGAAGAACGTTTTTGCAATTACAGGAGAGCGAAACCTTTACAATGAATGACTATATAAAAGGTATGCCTTGTCCGAAATGCTCTGCTAAATGCGAGCGTAAAATACGTCATCGTCTCAGCAATTGGATTATAGCGAAAGCTAAAATGGCAACGTATGTAACCAGACAACGCCTCTTAGATGAAATTCATCAGACAGACCTGCTTCGTGAATGCATACAGTGTTGCCCACAACACCTGATTTTTGGGGGTCAAAAGGACCCCACACCCTCAGATTTGGGGGTCCCACTGTAAAATCTGGGGGTCCCATGGGGTCCTCATCTGAAATATGGGGGTCCCATAACATGTTGAAAGCACTAGTTATGACATTGTGTAAATAATGTTAATGTATATATAGAGAATATTAACTATGCATAGTTTATTAACCTTTAGCCCTTAACACTTTTGGCCACTATTGTAGATCACCAAAATACCTATTTTTGAAAGTTTAACACTGGAATGACTGGCTCTAAACAGTGCCAGTCATTCCAGTGGTAAATTTTCACAAATATGTATTCTGTGATCTACAATGGTGGCTAAAATTGATCTATTGAAATGACCATTGTATATTTAACTAATAACATTTGAACTGCATGTCAATAAACAATAACTTAAAGCACTGTACTTGTTTGTTGTCTGATAAACCAACCAACCTACATTGACAACCTTGTATGACTAACATTTCCAAAGACCACTACATTAGTAATTAGCAAAGACCACTGCATTAGTTTTTCTATAAAACCCTAACTTGACTTTGAAAAATTACGAGTATCTGGGGCGAGTTTGCTCAAGGACGACTGAACCTACTTCGATACAACGCGCGCATATTTTTTATAATGTAACTGGAATGACTAAATATAGTGGAATACATAGGCTAAGATCAGACAAAACAATAATCTATCAAAAATAATCTGTATAAATCAGATTAAAATGCGTAATTAGTGGAAATTTATCAGCAGAAAACCGGATATGTCTAATTCATAGGGAATAACTATGTAACGCGTTTGCTTATTGGTTGAAGCATAGATAACGCATTAGCGTGTATCCAATAAGGACGCTTGTATCGGGGAGCTTTGGGCTATACGCTGTTTGGAAAAAAAATCAATATTTTAACGTATGCCTACCTGTAGATCGACGATATCGTTGAACATCGCTGCTGGGATGAGCTTTTTAGTTGAGAAATTGGGAACACAACGATCGAGTATTGTTAAACATTATAAACGCTAATCCATCAGTCAATCAATCATCCGCTATTGCTAAATAAAAGACGGCTTATAGCGCGTATAGATACCGTTATTCAAACAGCAATACAAAGACACCGCCGCTAATCTGTCAAATGACCATTCAAATGTAAAAGATATCACAATATCTTCCATATATTCCTTCATCCATTTAGATATTTTGATAAGTAAATAGAAAAAAATATTTTGCCTGTACGTCGTTGCTGCTTTAGGCAAGTAGGCATGCGCAAATTAATTTCAAAATATTCAGCATATTAGTGATAACAACTTTGTGATATGTCCAATGTTCTGAGCTGTGAAAGAGTTAAGACGCCCAGACACGTTTGTATATGCTTGATCAGTTGTATTGGATTTCTCAAGCGTTAGTTCCTCTAGAGGGAGATTCCGCTGTTATCCAATCGAATACTGACGTTTAGCACAACAGACAGAAACATGGCGGGTATTTTTGCAATTTTTAGGCCAAACAAGGCGACTAACATCGGGCTTGTAAATTAATTATTTATAAAAATTAGATCAAATGGAATACTAAGGATGATTTGGGAATTGTGTTTACAATTAAATGCGGTGGTTGAATCTGATTTATGGGCATTAACAACTTTGAGTTGTGCAAGAAAACATACAACAAATCATAGTCTTAAACAACGCAGTAAGTTCGTTTTTATTGAACACACAATACATTAGGTATAGTTTTTAAAGTAAAAGCATGCACAAATAAATATACACACACGATAATATAATCGATAATTAAGCACACGCAAAGTTACCAGTTTCCATTACACTTTTTCACTGCGTCCCTCGTGCGTCCTCGGGGATGCAGAGGGTTAATCTTTATGCGTCCCTCTGCCATTTTTATGCGTATATACGCGCAAAAGGACGCATAAGGGCAACTCTGAATGCATATCTAGATTACTATCACGTATAGATATTGAGTTTCAACATCATTTGAACATAGATTCTTTGGAAATTTTTAAAAACTTTTGGGGTGTCAACAAGTTTATTTGTCATGTTGAAAACAACGCACTTATTTTTTATGGAATATAGCTGTTATTAAAGCCTCTTACATGAAACACTGTATTTTGAATCATATTTTTAATGTTTTTATGTGATATCAATCCGCTTATTTTATTTTATTATTGACCTAATATTATATTGATTGACTGTGATATATGAATTTGTGATATGTTTTAATGGCACGTGAATCGTAATAAAGTAACTTGAAAAGTCTTCTTCTTCTTCATATTATTATTATTATTATTAATAATAATAATTATTATTATTTATTTTTTTAACATCAAATTGTTATTATTTATTTTTCTTATTATTATTATTATTATGTTGATTATTATTATGATTATTACTAATATAATTAATATTATTCATTTATTTATTAAACAATTTTAAAATAAAATATTTTCAATCAGATCTTTTCTATTCAACCTCGTAGATTGTTCAATCTACAATCGGGCGCCGTCCGGCAACGCAATACGTGATCCGTGTTTTAGCGCGGACTCGCTCGTCACGTGAGTCGTCAACCGAAGCGAGAAGATACGAAAAAACAGAATGTACGCGCAGACAAACGTGCCTGTTGTTTACTTTGAATAAAACGAAGACTGAATGGTTTAAAGAGAATAATTCACTAAACTATTTACGGCAATCTGATGTTGCCGATATATTTTTATTGACTGCATAGTTCGTTTCGCACGTATATCCAGTTTTCGTATAAAAAAAGGCGTGTTAAATATGGACCGTTTCGGCGGAAAATCCAGACAGGAATCGATAGGCAGATGTTAGAGACGCAGTTGTAGACTGCGGCTCTTCATAGAGACTAGTTTAGGAGTAGTCTTTCAAATGAGTTTGTGGACATTTTTGCAAGTCCAATATGGCCACCAAACACGCTACATTTTGATTGGTCCACTTCTGCCATGTTTCTGACTAAGCTCCTTCCCTTGAACACACTTTAATGGCACTCAGTGTCTAATCATATCTCCCAAATTTCGGCCCAATCCGCTCAGTGGTTCTGGAGTGGTTTTGGCAAAAAATAGGTTATCCAAGATGGCCGCCAAACCATTTGGCCAATCAAGTTCCCTTGAACAAACTCGGGGCTTTTGGCGGGTAAATGATCCAAGATGGCCTCTAAACCATTTATCCGACAGTCTCGAAAATGACAAATTTGAAATCACAAACATACATAAAACCAATTTCAGCCTCAAAATCAATCAAATAAGAAAATCCAATATGGCCCCCAAACATGTTATATATTGATAGGCCCATAGCAGCCAGTTTTTTGATGGATCAACTTCTCTTGAACAAACTTTAATGGCCCTTAGTCCATAATCATATATCACAAATTTCCGCTTGATCGCTTCAGCGGTTCTGGGGAAGTTGTTTTTGCAAAAACAAGGTCATCCAAGATGGCCACTGAACCATTTGGTCAATCAAGTTCCCTTGAACAAACTTGCGTGAGCTCCTGCCCTAGATCATATTACATGAGGTCTGAATTGATCCCTCAAACGGTTTTGGAGAAGATTTTGACATTTTTAAAAATCGGCTGAAATCCAAGATGGCGACCAGCTGAATTGGCCGATCGGCTTCATTTGAACAAAATGAAATCTCTATGGGGTCATTCCATGCCAAATCACCTAGAGGTCCCCAGGTGACCATCTCTGATTTTTATTAAATTTCACTCAGATGCACATATATGGAAAAGATGCCTGCATGCAAAATTCCAATTAGTTATGGTTGATTGATTTTAGGGGGCGTGGCACTTTTTTTTCCCACTCGTGAATCCAGTGAGTGGTTTGGAAGGATTTTTAAACGCTGATAACTTTCTTAATATTGAAGATATTAAGCTGAAATTTGCTGTGCCACCTAATTGATGCATGAGGAGCCTGGAACTGAACGCATTTCCTGGATATCTCTGCCAGTTCCAGAGGTGGAGGACTCTAAAGTTGGGCGTTTATCCATTCAAAAACAATTTTTATCAGATTTCAGTGAACCAGTACTACCTGGACTCCTTATCACAAACACTAAATGTAAGTTGTTTTGAAGTATGTACATATAGGTGTTGCTGTAGAAGAAAGTTTATGTGAATCAGGTACAATATTAAAGAGTGGCAGGTGTCCACATTAGATGAGAACAAAAAATCCGAAAATTTGGCCTTCATATTAGGGATGGTTTACCCATGTGGGCAATTACATATGATCAGGAGCTTTGAATATTATTAACATACATATATTAGCTGTATATATACCAAATTATAACTTTGTGGCTCAATTCCGTCAACCTTAAATAAAGTTTGATATCTACCATATTTTCCAGAAATCGAACCAACCAAAATGAAGTGTTAATTAACGTATCAACACTTTCAAACCAAAAATACATTGATTTATACATTGCACTATCAATTATCAATGCCTCAATCACAATCTAGTTCGATTCGCCATATAATAATAATTTTCTTTCTTTCGCTGCATAGTCTGCAGTCTGTTGTGAAATGCCAAGTATATACTTAGTTGCAGAGTGTTAGGCAATCAGTGAACATAATTTTTTTTAATTCTACGGTTAGCAATTTTAGGCGGTGTAATAATTTTTCCTTTTTGATTTTTTTATATATCACAAATTTCGGCAAACAGCACAATGACAATAGGACTAAAAAGTTGGTTAGACAGACAGAATTAGCCGGTGCAATTGAACAGCTTTCAGTACGATTATATAGCGAGCGTTGCGTGGCAGTTTATCAATCAAGACGGTTATGATTTTGAACCCTTACAATTAACATTTAATTAGCAGTTTAAAATCTAAACGAAAACTGGTAACAGTAATGTAGCACTCATTATTAATTACATCCATTAACGTTTCTCTTGTGTACAAATGCTTAATGGCAATTATAAGTCAATGAACAAAATACCCAACTGATTTACTATTGTTGTAAAGAGTAAGAAACTAAAGTTAATTCATTTAGATGGCGGCATTGATTTTATCATTGTTGCCAGATAGAAAAACAATTCGAGCAACACTAAAACGCGTAACAGCGGAATGTGCGGAACCCCGGAACGATCAAATACTAGGTTATCTAGCTTAAAATCTAAGCGCATCTGTTTACACAGCTATCATCAGTTCACCATCACATAAAGCAATGGCTGTTAGTGGTTGCGTGTAATCGTAAGTGGCTTCTTGGTTTTGCCAGGATTTGTCCAGTAGTGGTGCGGAAATAACTAATTCGGGCAAGTCATTCGACAATACCTCTCAAAATTGCAAAGCCACAGCATAAGAAATAAAGTAACCAAGTGGATAGAAAACTATTTAACCAATAGGGGTCATAGTCTCAAAATAGTTCTAGGGGTCATAGTCTCAAACTGGCAAAGCGACACTAATTCTTCACTCCGGCAAGATTTCTTTACCAATAGAGTGGTGAGCAACTGGGACTCACTCAATGAGGACGTGATCCAAGCACCTACGTTAACCTGCTTCAAAAGCCGCCTCGATAGATTCTGGATCACATCATCTATACAGCACAGACCTCCATGACCCACTAGTAAGCTCTACTGCCCATTAAAAATCCCTGCTGGTTGTTCTGGTAGGGACTGCCCTATTGCATGACCACGTAACATGCACACAGTTCACAGAAATAAGGAAAAAGCTTACCTTGCACACCGTCTGAACATACAACAGCTGTACCAAATCCTGAGATTTAGCCTAGTAGGGACTGCCCTATTGTATATGGCCAATTGCCTTAAAGTTGCTACTGCCACAGTGCTACTTTTGTATCAACAAGTTCTGTCTGTAAATTTATTGACAAATCTACTCAGCACTACTCATTGTTTCTCTTATTTCGGTGAATCTACCTATACCATACCGTGAGAGCACAAGTTGCTAGGCACTGCCCTAGTGTGTGTGTGATCCAAAGTAAATAGTTTGGTCTGCCCCACCAAAATCTGTACATAGTAACATATTGTAACCATGGCCCATTGTGTTGCACATCATCCGATATTGTGTTTCCTGTTAAGTTTGGTGCATACACATGCACCAGTCTCATACCCAGAGAACACTACCTTGGCAGGGATAGCCCTATCATGTGCAACTCATGTGTGTATTGTAAATCTCTGATGGTGCGGAAACATTAGTAGATAGTAAAGTTGCAAAATCTTGGTCCCGCGTAAATTGTATAGATAAAAAAAAAGAGTAATAAAATAAGCTGTACTGTACATATGTAATATACTGAAACCCCTATTCCTGCCATAGCTGGAAGGAAGAAAATTCCCTGCATAGAACATAAACTGTTAAGACCGACACAGGCCACAAGAGTCGAAACTGATGATGATGATGATGATGATGATGATGATGATGATGATGAAGAATAGCAATAGCAACAAAGAGTAAGAATTAATGATTCAACATCGGATTGGGTAGACGTGACCAGTGGCGTACCACAAGGAAGTGTTCTGGGGCCTGTCCGTTTTCTAATTTACATAAATGATCTACCAGATTCACTAACCTGCCACTGGAAAATATTTGCAGAGGACACAAAAATATATGAGGCGCATCCACCAATGACATCTAAGATAACATAGACAAGATATACGAGTGGTCCCGGACATGACAACTAGGCTTCAATACAAGTAAAACGCATGGCTTACATTTTTGCAGTAACAGTTCCCGAATCCAATACTCTATGACAACTGGTATCTCCCACATACAGCCAATATCTACATGACAGCTAGAAAAAGATTTGGGAGTGCATATCGACACAGACTTTTCTCTTGATACACACATAAATAACATCATAACTAAGGTGAATAGTAGAGAGTAAATCTGTTCTACGCGAATCAATTAGCAAGCTACGTAACCCAGCTAATGGAACTATGACTACAGATGATAAAGAAAAATCTAATATTCTTAACAACTTTTTCTCAAGTATGTTCACTTCAGAAGATCTTCATTCTACACCAATCATTAGTCCCAGAATCAATGGTATTGTATTAAGAGACATCTAACACCTACCGCCATCAGAAAAAATTGAAAGCACTCAACCCCAATAAAAGCAATGGCCCTGATGAAATCCCAGTGCGAATATTAAAGGAAGCTGCTAAAGAAATTAGTGAACCACTATGCATAATTTTAATAAGTCTCTAGAAGACGGCGTATTACCTGAGATATGGAAAATGTCAAATGTATGCTGCATACACAAAAAGGATACAAAATGATCCAAGTAAATACAGACCAATCAGTCTTACCTCTACCTTGTGCAAGGTCCTGGAGTCATTCATAAGGGACAGCAGTGTAGACTGCAAACAAGATTCAGAGGCTATGGTATAGGGGACAATCTAACAAAATGGATAGGAACAATCTAACAAAATGGATAGGAAACTACCTATGTAATAGAAGACAGTGAGTAAGGATCAATAATGCAACATCAGACTGGATAGAAGTGACAATCGGCATGCCACAAGGAAGTGTCCTGGGACCTGTCATCTTTCTGATACACATAGACGATCTACCAGACCTACTAAACTGTCACTGCAAAATATTTGCAGATGGCACAAAAATATATAGCAACCCAGCTACCAGTAAGATCCAAGACAACATAGTCAAAGTATGTAAGTGGTCACGGACATGCCAGCTATCTTACAACACAGATAAAACACATGTTCTACATTTCAGCAAGAATAGCATGCAAGCTATATACTATGTGACAGATACACCCGATATGCAACCTGTATCAACATCAGAGGTCGAACAAGATATGGGAGTGCATATTGATAGAAACCTCTCTATTGATATACATATAGGTAATATTGTATCCAAGGCAAACAGCACAATAGGACTAATCAAAAGAACCTTTACCAACAACATAGACCCATCTACATTCACGCTCTTGTACAAATCTCTAGTGAGACCTATCCTAGAATACTGCAACTAGGCATGGTCACCAAGATTGAAAAGGCAATCACAGCTATTAGAGAGAGTTCAACGCCGATCAACAAAACTCGTGCCGTAAATCAGAGAGTATAGCTACATGGAAATACTTGAAGCCCTAAGTCTAATGTCACTGAAATATAGACAGTTTCGAGTATATTTAATTGAAACATTCAAACTCATAAGAGATCTATATAATGTTGAAAAGGCCTACTTTTTCGAACCGCAGACCAAAGGTCATAGGTACAAGCTCAACATAAAATGCAGCAACAAAGATATTCGCAAGCACTTTTCACCAATAGAGTGGCACCACAGTGGAATTCACTGCTAGCTATGATAGCCGAAGCAACAACAGTTGAATAATTGAAGAACAAACTAGATATCTACTTTAAAGAAAGAACATTTGAATTTGACTGAACAGGCCATACATATACCAGCCCATCACAAATTCATACTGCAATTCCGCAAATACAGTGGACTGATTTAGGAGTAGCCTGTGTATAGACAGGAACATGCTCGGTGGCAATTCTGATTACCAGTAGATTCATCTCAACTTCCATGTCCACACTTTTGTGGTTGCATGAAGAGACACTAACGTAGAGGAGGAGACTCGGATAACGATGAATACAGAAAATGAAAACAACAGCAATAAGACAAATCATGGCCTCCACAAGTCAGCATGCAAAAAATGCTAGGCACAGCAGGGTGTAACCATGAGTGTAGGCCGAACGCCGCAGCTAATGCGGGGAGCACCCATCTGCTCCACAGTATTTCCACAAATCAATGCTAACCATTGCCACTCTGATGTCAGAATTTTAAACTTCAAGTTAAATTAGGAGATGAACTGGGTTCATTTTCCGCCAAATTTGGTGGATGATGTTGCTGTCATAGACATCAACATCAACAACCGAATTATTGGAAAGTGTACACTAGTTTCTTTGTTATTGACACAGCAAAAGATTGAATATTGACATCAGAGTGGGAATGGTAAAAGTTTAAAATCTAATAGTTTCGAGGAGACTTAATTAAGCAACACCAGCCAAATCATTCACAAACAAACTAGAAATCTACTTCAAGGAAAGAACGTTTGAATTAGCCTAAACAAGCCATACTACAACAAAAAATCTTTGAGGCAATAACAAGCCCATGGCTTATGCCTTGTAAAATGATGATGATGATGATAGAGTAGGAATAACCAAAAGAACTTTTTCCTGCATAGATCCGTCTACAATTACTTTACTCTACAAATCCTTTGTGAGACCTATCTTTGAAAACTGTAACTCAACATGGTCACCAAGATTTAAATGACAATCCCAGCTATTAGAAAGGGTACCGCATTTGGCAACACAGTTATTACCACAAATTCGAGATTACAGCTACACAAAAAGATTCAGAACAGTAAATCTAATGTCATTGAAATACAGAAAATTTTGAGGAGACTTAATTGAAACATGCAAAATCCTTAATAATATGCACAACATTGACAAAAATAACTCCTTCGAAGTCTCCACTACTAAACACACAAGAGGACATAAGTTCAAGCTCAACATAAAACACAGTACTACAGATATTCACAAGTACTCTTTCTCTAACAGAGTGCTACCTTATTGGAATTCACTGCCAACAACAGTTATAGAGCCACCAACAGTTGAATCCTTCAAAAGTAAACTAGACGTGCATTTCAAAGAGATACTTCATGATTTTGACTAGACATGATTTGCATTAAGAGACACAGCATAGAGAAGGAGACTCAGATAGCGACAAACACAGAAAATGGCAACAACAGTAATAAGACCAACTACGGCATCCATAATCAACATATAACTGCTGACTGATGAGGAGAACACCCATCTGCACCATAGCATTTCCACAAAACAGAACTAACATATACCAGCGCATCACAAAGTGATACAGCAATTCTACCATTACAATGGAGTGATCTTGGAGTATCCTGTGCATAGACAAGAACATGCTCGGTAGCGATTCCAATTATGGGTAGATACATCTCATATCCATATCTGTACTTTGTAGTTGCATGAATAGACACTAGCATAGAGGAGGAGACGCGGATAGCGATGAACACAGAAAATGAGAACAGCAGCAATAAGACCAACCACAGCCTCCACAAATCAATTATTATTACCATATTTCTATAGCATTCTATTCCAACATCAAGTCGGTTCTAAAACGCTTTACAATTTTAAAATAACAAACAAATAAAAAATTTAGACAATATTAAAAATATAAACCTAAGATATAGTTAGCCTACTTAAAATACTGTATGACAAAATTTACTATGTTAGTATAATTATGTAGTAAGTTAAAACCACAGTACAGAGTGAAACGGCATTTAAAAGGGATAACCGTGGAAGTCTTTAAGAATGTTCAAAGTATGATTTGACAAGGTGTGTTTTGAGAGATGTTTTAAAGGTGGACAGTTTGTTAGTGTTTCGCAGATACGGTGGCATGGCGTTCCATAACTTGGGTGCTCCTATTGAGAAACATCTGTTGCCATATGTTTTTGTGCGTGAACGTGGTACAGTCAGTGTGATGGAATTCTCAGACCTTAAGTTCTTATTCAGCTTGTATGGCTGCAACATGTCGGTGATATACGTTGGTGCCTGATTATGCAGAGCTTTGTAAGTTTGAATTAAAAGTTTATATTCTGGTCTCGATTCTATTGGCAGCTAGTGTAGCTCCTTGAGTATTGGCGTGATGTGACTATATCGAGATGTTCATGTGATAATACGCGCCGCTGTGTTTTGCACTCGTTGAAGCTTGTTTGTCAATGTTCTTGGAATTCCGTACAGCAGCCCATTGGAGTAATCTAGTCTGGACGTAACAAGACAATTTACTAACGATTTTGTAGCATCGTTTGTAAGGTAGCTACGAATTTTGCCAATGTTCCTTAGCTGCGAGTAAGCTGATTTGCATATAGAGTTTACTTATTTTTCCATTGACATTGTGGAGTCGAATAACACACTTAAGTTGGTGTGATATCTGCGTTTTCTACAGTGACAGGTAGACATTCAATGTGCTTACTTGAATTGCTAGACGCGAGAATAATCACATCAGTCTTGTCACCATTTAGTTTCAGCATGTTGTTTGTCATCCAGATATGAATCTCTTTGATACACAGTTCGATTCGACTGATTGTATTCTTATGATCTATATTGTCATTAACTTTAAAAGCTAAGTACAGTTGTGTATCGTCAGCGTAGAAATGATATCCGAGATTGTGTTGTCGCACTATATCACCTAAAGGCGCTGTGTACATTGTATACTGCTTCGGACCCAGCACTGATCCATGTGGAACTCCATACTCTAATTTGACTGGCTTAGATAGCTCACCATCTATCATAACTGATTGTAAACGATCGCTAAGGTAGGAGCTTATCCAGGCCAGAGCCTTATCGCCTATATGGAAGCAGTGATCAAACCGATGTAACAGTACTTGATGGTCGATCGTATCGAATGCGGCTGAGAGACCAAGCAAAACTAGCATGGCGGCGCTACCTTTATCTAGCGATTCAAGTAGGTCATTATGGACTCGAGTGAGGGCACTTTCTGTAGAATGAAATTTTCTATATGCAGACTGTGATGGCTCCTGGAGATGGTTTGCTTGAAGATGGCTTTCTAAACGTTTGTCAATGACTTTCTCAAGTACTTTGGAAATGAACGGCAAGTTAGATACTGGTCTGTAATTTTTAAACGTATTGTGGTCAAGTCCAGTTTTTTTCAAGATCAGTCGTATCTGGGCACATTTGAGAGTTTTGGGAATGTCACCAGACTGTAATGACGTGTTGATCATGTCAGTTATGATTCGTGTTAGCCCATTGATGCATGCTTTCACTAGCCATGTTGGTATTGGATCGAGGTCACATGATTTATCTGGCGACTTCATGATGATGGAACGGACTTCCTCTTGTGACGTTGTTAGAAATTCAAGCAGAGGAACAATGCTTTCAGTGGCATTACTGGTGTGCGATATGGTGGAATCATCACTTTGTTGAAATCCAGATCTAATGTCTATGATTTTTTGTGTGAAAAAGTCATTGAACTGATTGGCAAGATCTTTTGCTGATTCATGGTCCGGCATTACTGGGGATGGTGCATCGTCCATCAGGGTTTTCGCTACCTTAAACATACACTTATGTAGCTATTTTGTCAGCGTAATGTGACATACGAGTGGATTTTAGAAGTTTGTTGACGATGAACAGTTAGATTTGTCTCCCGCCATTTCCGCTCTAGCTTACGACAAAGATGCTTAGCATCATGCAGATCATCTATGTACCATGGACAATTGGGTCTTAGCGTTATTGTTTTGGTTTTGATAGGCGCATGTATATCAGCAAAGCACGAAGTCCTTCATTGTAGTTTTTAACATCGTCGCTGACTGTGGTGTTTGGTTGGTTTAGCAAAGACAATGTCAAAATATCTTGCTTAAACTTATCGGAGTCAACTGACCTAGTTTTCCTATACGACACACCCTACTGAGCAGGCATGGGTTTTGCTATTGTTGTTGTAAAGCAAATCGCATAGTGGTCACGTATCAGCTTCCCTAGTGAATTACATAGATTAGGGTTGTTGACGACGACATTGCAGACGATGTTGCTGTCATCTTTGGTGATAATGACATCTAGTGTGTGAGCGAGGACGTGTGTAGGTTCATGTACATGCTAGTGAAAACCGCAGGACTGAGATATGCCTTCGAACTTCTTGCTGATCACGTCCTCCTTATTATCCAGATGAACGTTTAGGTTACCAATAATGATGAATTCTTTAGAAATTGTAGTGTACTTTGATGCGAATGTGGCCCACTCATCTAGAAATACACTGTTTCTTAGTTGATTTTTCGGGGATGGTGGAGGTCGGTATATGATAGCTGACTACATGGACAGAGAACCGAGAGTTAAATCACAATCCATGTACTCGAAATGTGTATAATCACCGCTGGTAGTAGACTCTAAGATCTTAACTGATATAGAGGACTTGTGCATTAGAGCTATACCACCACCATTTCTACCAGCCAGGCGTGGAACATGTCGAATGGAATACCCAGGTGGAACTAACTCACTGATGCAACATGCAAACAAATGCTAGGAGCAGCAGGGTGTAACCATGAACACATGTGGCCCACTGCAGCTGATGTGGGGAACACCCATCTGTACCACAGCATTTCCACAAAACAGAGCCAAAGTCTTAAATCTAATGTCACTAATATACTGACGGTTTCGAGGAGACTAGATATATATTTCAGAGAAAGATCTTTTGAATTGGATGGAGCAAGTCATACTATAATAAAAACACTGAGGCAACAACAACCCAATGGCTGATGCCTCGTAAAATCATGATGGTGATGATGATGATGATGATGATGATGATGATGATGATGATGTATTGTATTTACTGCCTCTCGGATCAGACCTTCAGACGAACCACCAATGTTGGGGTCATTTGACCAGGCTAGCAGCTATGCCCTCAGTGACGTAAAATCTGGCTATGCCACACCACCTGTACTTCTACTACTGTAAGCGTCACTTATTATGTCATTGAGACACTGGTGGCAGGACTGACATCTGCCATCTATTTACACTATTGGAGTGTATTCACAACTGAGCTCCCGATTCAGGGCCTGTGTGAGTTCTTTTGCATCCTTTATGGCACAGACACCGCATGAGACAGGAGCGGCAGCTTTACGTCCCCCCTCTGAAGGACGTGTTATGTGAATGACATGGAATGGCACATGTTTTTACAGCTTGATCACATGCCTGAATGTGGGATCTAACCCAGCTTTTTTGGATTGGAATTCCAAGCATGTGTGGCACAACACTTTTGCCAACCGAGCCAATGCGCTAATTCTACTTCAGTATATTATTCCACAATTGTTGCGATGTACAAGATGGGTTAAAAATTTGGACAATTTATTAAAATCAGTTGTTTACAGTTAAAAATTAAACGCTGTTGGCATATGGTAAGTACTGGTTAGGAGTTCCACCACTTAAGGCATGTTTTGAAGCTCTCAACCACTATGGCTGCCACTCCAGCTGCTGGGAAGTCTTTCCAGATTCGGATTGCTGTTGGAGAGAAGGAATGAAGCTTTGTGTCCATTCAGGAATATGGTACCATTAGTCTGTGATATATTCTACTTTGACGATGGCAGTGGATGATCGGGTTGACTCTACGGGGGGGGGGGGGGGGGGGTAGGGATGTTTATGATTTTGTATATCATGATAGACTTGGCTTGGCCCCTGCGTCCTTGGAGTAATTCTTCAACGAGATCTGTGACGCTTGAAGTCTAGCTGAAATCCGAGATATTCTGAGCGCTGATCATCTCTGTACCATCTCAATGTCTCATATGAATTCAAGCTGCTATGTCACAGTATTTCATTATTGCAAATCAGTCTCTAGGCTATATATATTATCGTATTGTGTCAGAAGAAGTTCATATTTGCACAAGTCCGCCAATAAAACGATGTAATTTCACTGTTAGCGCGATCGTCAAATAGCGCATTTTTACAGCCATTACTGATCTTATCCATCTAGTTTATATTGTATTCAGTGGGCATCTCATAAATATTCATGCAGGGAAATCTCATAGAGTTATCTATACTAGCATAGAGGTAGTATAGATAACTCTATGGGAAATCTCTCTTATCACGTGACATATTTTTTGTTTCGCTTTCGGTTTCAACTGGTGTCAATTAGCTATTGTTATTAGATGGATGCAGCATCAGTAAATACTATTAACGACTAAATTAAATGATAGGCTAGACTAAAATAGGCGAATTAGCTTTAAACTGGCCAACAACACTGGTAACGCGCACAGCGTATAAGTGAAGGTGGCTTGCATTATCAGTATTCGTCACACGTTCACAATAGTTTGTTTTAAACAGAATTTATTTTGTTCAATGGGAGCACAGTAAGACATAAGTCTTATACACGTGTCTCCCATACAAACAAATGCAATACAATAATAAATACATCAAGATGGGGTATAATAAAACATAATTAAATAGTAACGTATGTATAACTAGTTAATTGATAATCTATATCAACCACTGATTACAATTCTTCTAGGTAGCGTATGTGTACGTGAATATGTGAGTGCGTGTGTACGTATTGGCGTGCGTATGTGCATGATGAGAGAGAGAGAGGGAGAGAACTTGTTTTACTGTAACACCGGGGAGATTTTCACATCTAGGCCCTATATTCTGGGGACATGCTTGGATTGTGGGGACAATGCCCTATCCCCACAATTACGGTAGCTCAAACGATCGGGATAAGCGTGAAATGTCCAAAAATGTTTTTAGAATTTGTGTCCCCACGTTTCATGTTTTAAAATTTTTTTTACGTTTTTCATTTCTCTCACCTTCTCTCACATTGAAATGCCCCGACAAAATTATCTCACACTCTCATGTAAAAGAAATATTGCACGAGGCATACGAACACGTGATATGATAAACACTCACGTTGAAGATTTTCGGTCTCCGGGTCTATACGTTTCTACTACTTTTCTGGCAAGATTATGATGTAAGCGGTTGCTGCGACAACCTCTTACCAAAGATGCAGTAGAAGATGATGGTTATCGGCTCGCCTCGTCGCTGATGATGGTGAGGATATTTTTGTATGATAACCGGGCCTATCTAACTTATCAAAAGATTACTGGATTCGGCGTAGGGTCACCCTACACTCTGGAGTTCCTAACACACAACCCAAACTCGTGTCTTGCTAAGCAAGAGGATGCTTTTATTCACTACACTAACTGTACACTTAACTTATTGGATTAATACTGATATATTACGATAATAGAATTACTTTAACAATTACGATGAATACTTGATTACTGAAATTAACTTAAATCAATCTTACGACTAAGCTTTGACTACTCTTAGAACAACTTCTAGTATGACTATCGCAACTTAGCTTAACTGGTAGCACAATATCTACTTCGACTTACGTAGCAGCACGGTGCTTGCGGAATCACGATGGTGAGTTGATTAATTTTACAATAGGCAAAGTGCCTTATTTATTTGCTTCGACGTAGCCGAAGTTATATACATATTAAGATATATAGATATATACATATCTTAATATATATTATTTGTTTCAATGACTCTTCTAGGTAGGTTATAAGCACAGCTTGATTGGTCTGGATAATCAGTCCGCCAATCAACGTCTGCTTATTTCCTCCTAGAAGCTTCTACTTGTTACTGTTGGTCTGCCTGACCAATCCATGATCGTTCACTTTCAATTCTCGCTTTGAAACACGTTCTTCTTTATTCTTTGCCACAGAGTTTGATCGATGCTCATTGATCATGATGTCATCTCGACTAATCAAACTCTGGGCTTCTCTTCTATGGAGCTACTGCTGCACAGGGTCAAAGCGGTGTTGGCTGGTTCTACTTTGATGCGATCTGTCAGCTAACTAACAACATTATGGAATGTGTTGTTGTAGCATGCCTTTCTATGATTGACATATAGTTGATATACAAATTTCGATTGTGTTATTAATTCCTACAGGACGCTACAATGTCTATGTCCTGTCCATTGCCTATCGTGAATAAGCCTGTAGGATACGATGGTTAATAAGCACATGAGCTGTATGATCTCATTGCCAGCTGGTGTTGTTGTACTTTCGCAAGAGAGTCAGAATGTCTACCGTCATCAACTATATTCAGTCTGTCATGTACGATTCCTATCGATTCTTATCACTCGATTATTTCCTAAACTAATGGCCGAAACGACTGCTGAATATCATAAAAGTGTGTGCCGATCCCACAGCAACAACTTTCATCTCAACTATTGCCAGATACACATCAACCCAGAACCGGTGGTCCTATTTCATTTAATTCAATTTCTACTTTAATGATGCCTACATCATTCGACAGTTTCGATACAGTTTCGATTCAGTTCCGTCGAAACTGTACATCAGCAGCACTGGTTGATGTCAACCAGTATGGCGTAATACATATATAAATAATAATGTACATGATGATAACTCGGTTCATTAGCTCACCTGGTATTTTCAAACATGAATTTCATTTAGGACTTACTCGTAAATATAAGACATCCGGCGGGGTCATGACTTCCCACAAGACGATCCCATATCTACATATGCCCCTCAACCAAAGTTAATTAACCGTCTCTTAAGGCCTTAAGAGAGTGATAATTAACTCGTTGTGCAACACCAACAACAAAATCACACTATACCAGGGCTACTTCTAACCGAAATAATACAATATCAGCAACTCAATAATAAAAAACAGTACATATAAACGATCAAGTATTAACATTATACCTAAGTTAAATACGATAAATGACAAAACAGTTCAATATCAAACAATATCCGAAACATAACACATCCAATATAACCTATAACAATACGAAGACAATCAAGAAATTAGAAGTCACAATAATACAGCGGTAGCGCACAATATGATCGTGCACAATATGGAACAATACAGTAATAGAATGTCTTACAGATCCTCGTATTCACCAGGAATGTCAGGAATGTTATGTAACTCCAAGTCCACCCATGCTTCAGCTGTCGGGTCGATCACGGTCCTGGCAGTAGCGTTAGGCGACGATCCGGCTGACATGCTCAACGGCGTAGGTAGGGCTGCAGGTCTCCGCGGCCATTGGGTCTGGGCGATCCGTGGAACTGGTGTCTTGGCCGCATGTGGCTTTCGTTTAATCAACGTCCACATGCGTGAAAATACTCCACACTTATATAACACAAAAATTATCACAATTAAACAGACGACGGAGCCCGTCGAATATGAAACCAAGGAACGTACGCCGAAGCTGTCGACCATCACTGGGTCGACCTCGGATAACGGTGCTAGTGGCACGTACTTAGACTTAAGTAACTGGTCCCACTTCTGCATTTTTAAGTGATTAACAATGAGTGACTGATTGAGAACGCCGGCCACATCAAACCTGGGCATATCTACGGCCAGACCAATTCGAGTGTACGTCCGACTATAAGACAGTACTGGCTCGAATCGCCAACCCTTCCCGCTGTAGTCACATCCACTCGACATCAAGGCATACAGACCATTACTCACTACACACCGGTCAGTCAGTCGTCCACCACAATGTACCTCGATAGTTTCCCCGAATGTTTGCAACACAATGCCTATTTTCTTATTGGCAAATAATTTGCTAGATGTTTCGTTGGATTCGGTAAGTTGAATATTACAGGTGCTGTCGGTGGTATTAGTCAAGAGGCTAACAATGCACGGTACGTGGGTCTTGTCGACCCGTAGTTGACCGTGGCATACTCGAGGTTCGCTAATACTCGAGGTTCGCTACCTCGACACTCAGACGGTGTAAAATACCATCCTGTCTTGGTGTCTAGTCCGAGCTATTATGACCTGCATGTAAAATCCTACGGTGGCTAATGGTTCTGGCCACGAATGTAGGCCATATTCGATATAACTGCCCCCATCAATGAGAGGTAATGTCGCGACGTAATGAAGTTGCGAGTCGTCCTTCCACAGTGGATACACGACCATGTGCCGGTAGTACCACTGGTACGGACGTATCACCCTGTTACCCACACTGACCTCTTTAGCTACTTCGGCTAAGTCTGATGGACTGAACAGTTCCTCGGTCAGTCTACCTAACTCTAGGGACGCAGTCTGCCTATGAAATTGGGCAGCCGCTTTCTGGTAACTGTATACCACGTTTTCGGCTGAATCAATGATAAGACCTAGACGTACCAATGCATACAGTTCGGCTTGTCGCGTGGCCAGTATTTTGAACAGGTCGCTAACATTCTTAGTCAACTCGACTAAACTGTTGGTGACCTCGTTGATTCGGTCAACGTTGGTATTGATCCCTTCGAACGCAAGTTTCACGTGAGATGCTAACTTATTGGAGAAATGGACCAATCGATTCATATTTCTCATAGCTACTTTGACCACATCTTTAATCGTTTCTATATCACCCGACGTGGCAGTCCTAAACAGAGAGGAGGCAATGTCCCCTACAAAGTTGAACAACCTGCGTTTCTGTCGATTACTGGAACGGTTCAACATGGTTCGTTGTGTCCTGATGGCAATCTTTCTTATGGCGTTTATACGGTGCTGGAGCCCGAAAATGTTGTTGATGCTTAAAGAAGTCTTTTGGCCAATGTCCGCAACAAGGACACGAAATCGTACTAAACGGTCAAGAAAGTTGGCAGGCAAATATGGATGGTCTATGGAAACTACCACTGTCCAACCGGCATGGATAACAGATACCTTCCGGTGGTCAGTTATCATAACTCCATTTTGTAATCTGTGCACGCTAGAATTCTGGCACAGGCCACCTACGAAACTGACTACCGCTAATACTACACATAACTGTAAGGTACACATGATGGCTAGACAATGCGATGTTACTGGTACAGCAATTAAGCGGAGATTAAAATCATCTCCTGCTACGCCGCCTTATAATGGCCTCTATACGACTGATGAAGTCATCATATAGAGCTTGGCCAAATGCACCAATCCTAAGTCGCTTACTGTCTGAGCTGACTTCAGGAGCGTGACTGGGCTTGCGCAGAACGTATGGGTGCGCTGGAAGCATCTCCATTGGCTCAGTGGCAGGCTCGGGTACATCCTCCGAGGTGTCCAGCAATACGGTACGAGGATTTACGATGGACTCCAGCGGTGACTCATAGTTTCGATCATTACTCGTACCAGGTCGATCTACATCCAGGTCGACCACCTTACCCACCTTATGCACCTTCGGCTCACTATTAGAAGCTGGTCGCTTCCTACGAGCCTTCTTATTAGGTGTCGCGTCGGAGTCGCATACCGGCAAAGGTTCGGACTCAGGTAATACTATGATTTTTGGGTAATGGCTGGCTTTCGTACCTTTCGCCGGGTTACGAATAGGGTGTGGTTGCACCGTGTCCCAGCACATCTCTGAGTCAACTACATGTAACTTAGATATATTAAGTACGCGTACCTTCCCAGATCTTTGATGGCGGACGTGAGCCACGGGTCCATTGATCTTAAAGATCTCGTACTCAGGATCACTGCGAGAGGTCAACTTCATCCTCTCTTCAGCTTTTACGACCACCGAGTCGCCAAACTTATACTCATCAGCGTTTGCACGCTTATTAATTTGTTCTCGGTGTATCTCTCGAGACTTAGCCGTTTCTCCACGAGCACACAACAAGGCATTATTGAGACAGGTAAGTCTCTCACCAAGATCTTGAGAAGCATCAAGTGGGACTGCAAACGGAATCCTCGCACGTCGCCCATACGTCAGGTAAAATGGCGTATACCCGGTCGTGGAATGACGAGTGTTGCAGTACGCAGTTAAAGCAGCACCTAGCTCATCCTCCCAAGCGCGAGACTCGTTATTAACACCTTTCTGGATCAACTCCTTAAGAGTGTGATTGAACCTCTCGGTACATCCATTGGTTTGTGGATGGTATGGACTCGATCGTCTATGATCGATACTGTGTTCATGAAATCGCCGTTCCAGAGAATTCGAACAAAATTCTTTGCCCAGATCGGTAATCAGAATTTCAGGGACACCATGACGCACGACATACTCGTGGAAAAACCTGTCTTCAACATTCTGAGACATCTTGGCTGCAATCTGATATGCTTCTGCCCATGCAGAACAGTGATCAATTATCGTCATGATATAGACATTACCTCTGTTCGACTCTAATAGTGGTCCAATCAAATCCATCCCAATTATCTGGCTGGGATAACTAGCCATTGGCATCTCACTGTACTTAGGTCGAGTAGTGACAGGTCGGTTGACCTGGCACGTTGTACACGTCTCAAGCATACGTACCACATCTTTTCTCAAAGACGTCCACACAAAAGAATCTCTTACCATACCGATTGTCTTCTGCAGACCTTGGTGACCGGATCGTTCATGAGCCGTCCAGAGCACTTGATTCTGGGGTACTCAGCGTCCAACGCTGAAGGTGTAACTAAAGAATACAATATGCCGTTCTTGACCATGTAATCCTCCGGTGTATTCGTAAATAACTCCGGGTATTCCTTGGTCTGTTCGGCACACAAATCGTCGTAGGGTATGTCATAAACCTCTAGAGGGACATGCGGTAGCGCACCTTCGTCTACCTCCGGGATGACGTAATCGCCCGTGTCTAACGTGGCGACCTCTACTGGACGACGTAACCTGGACAACATGTCCGCTCGAATGTTCTTCGAGCCTTGGATGTACTCAATCTTACATCCATACTCGGCAATCAGCACTGCCCAGCGCTGCACTTTCGTGTTCTTTACTTCACCCACAAACAAACTCTTGAGGGGCTTGTGGTCAGTATACATGGTAAACTGTGCACCAAATAGATATGGTCGGAGCTTCTTTAATGCATAGATTACAGCATAAGCTTCCTTCTCTATTACAGGCCAATTTAGCTGACTGTCTTTAAGAGTAGAGCTCACGTACTGTATTACTCGCTCTATACCCTTATCATCAACTTGTACCAAGATTGCACCTATCGTGTAGCTAGACGCATCTGTATGCAACTTATACAGGGCATTTAAGTTCGGATACGTGAGAACCGTCTCACTACACAGCAATTTCTTTAATTTCTCAAACGCCTGCTGTTCATGCTTACCCCATTCAAAACGCTTGTATTTCTTCATTAATTCGATCAAAGGCTTTGCAATTTCGGCATAGCCGTGTACACAAGAGCGGTAATAACCAGTAGCTCCGAGAAAACTACGTACCTCCCCAACGTCTCGGGGTGGTGACATTTCTCGAATGACTTTGACCTTTTGAGCCTGTGGAGCTACCCCTTGTGCAGAAATGTGATATCCTAACAAGTCAACTGACTTACTGGCGAAGTCACACTTCTTTTTCTTTACTTGCAAATTGTACTCCTGAATCTTGCGCATGACCTTACGCAAGTGATGTGTTTGTTCCGTCGGATTTCGTGAATATAAGACTATATCGTCTACGAAAACGTGCACATATTTTCCTACATATTCTCGGAAAATATCGTTCATTGCCCTCTGAAATACGGCACCTGAGTTGCAAAATCCAAAAGGCATCCGAATCCATTCGAACAAACCTTCACTGCACGCGAACGCCGTTTTCTCTATGTCTTGGCTGGCCATTGGTATCTGCCAATATCCAGACTTCAAGTCCATAGTAGAAAATATCATTGCGCCGCGCATCGAATAAAAAATGTCGGATATATTCGGCAGTGGATAACTATCCTTACGGCACACAGAATTCAACTTCCTATAGTCAATACAAAACCTAGTGTCACCGTCCTTCTTGGGTACTAAAGTAATGGGTGACGCCCAGGTTGATGACGAGGGTCTTATGACGCCGCTGCAAGCATCTCTTTTACTTGGTTCTTAACCACATATTGCTTTGCAAGCGGTAGACGATAGGCTTTCTGCCTTATAGGATACGAATCTCCTGTTGGTATCATACATTCTACCTTAGGGACCAGTCCTAACGTGTTTGGACGAGCCGTATCGAAATTATTCGCAAAGTCACTCAGCACTTTGTCAATAACTGCATATCCGGTCGTTTCCTTGCAACTCGCATATACATATTTCGCTTGTTCCCTATATGGATATCTAAAAGGGTATACATGACCAAACCATACTACCTCTTTGGTCCTGTAGTCAATCTTTGCATTTCCCAAGTGCAAAGCATCCGCTCCAATCAAACACTCATGCCGCATGCTATTCACTACCACACTGGGAATAGGCCGGGCGTCCTTGAATTTGATTTGCGTTTCTCCCAAAATTTCTATGGGTGAACCATTTACAGCTACCAACGTTTTAGCTCTTTTCAATGGCCTGGCATTTAAGATGCTACGCCATATATCCTTCCGAATCAAGGAGGTACTAGCACCAGTATCTATCAATGCATCTACGTACTCACCTTGATTCCCACGACCGCTTGGTTCGACCTCGAGCCGGATTAGAAACCGTTCGGTTACCAACGATTTCCTCCGCTCCCATTTAACGGACTCCGGACTGCTTCGACGTATGACTGTTGTCGCTCGTCTACTGATGGGGCTCCTCCGCCACCATATGAAAAACGGCCATACCCATGAGTTGCCTCCCCCGTTAAAACGAAACCATCTCTGTCCTCGTATTCCTCATTTCGTCTTGCTCGATTGGCAAAGTCCTTACGAATGTTCCTAGAACACGATCGTGGAGTCGTTTCTGGTTCACGCTGGTATTCATCATACCGGTCCTGTACCTTGTCTATTTCGAGTTCTTCTTGTCACGGCCTCTTGATGGCCTTTCGTTGCGGCGTGGACACCGCTCTCGGGCATTCGGCTGCATAGTGCCCATCCTGGTTGAATTGGAAGCACTTTACCATTGGACGAGGGTTGTTCCTGTTTGTGAAACAATCACGGTTTATGTAACAGTCCCTTGCGATGTGTCCCTCAAACCCACAAGTAAAACACACTAGTGGCGGCCGTTGTGACTTTTGTGGCGGTTTCCGGACCACTGTTCGTTGCGGTGGATGAGTAGGCTGCCGACATTCACTCTTGTAGTGGCCCACACGGCCACAATTAAAACAAGTGATGTTTTTCTTTCCGTCTGACTTCGGCGCGGTAGCCGGTTTGTCTGTGCATGGTTGCACTTGGTGGTGGGGTGCGGCTCTATGCTGGTGACGTGGTTGTTGCGTTTTGGGTCGCGCTGGGGCTTGCTGTTGCGGTGGCGAGGGTACCGGTCCGCATTGCAAATTCTCAATTACAGCGCATAGCTTCTCTATCATCTTCATCTGCTGGGGGATCTGCCGCTTCATGGTATTTATCACCGCCCACACACTCCGCCCCTCTGCTTCATCTATCATATCTATCTCCATGCTTTCTTCGTTCCTTCTGGGGTCGATGTGCATGGCCATCAGCAGGTCGTTACAGCATTCTTCGTCTTCTGTAACCTCCATCACCCGCTGTAAGGTGGTGATCTTTTTCCTTACGATTCACCTTCCCATGCTTCTCTCTCCCAACCCTTTTATGTAAGCCGCCAGCACGGTTCGGCGGTTGTCATCATTCTCGGTAGGGTATGCCCGGGTGGCCAGCTCGCGATACCTTCGATTGAACGAGACCAAGGTCTCGTTCCTTCGCTGTTTGACTCCCTCTAAGTCATATTTGATATAGTCGCTGAGCTCGTCAAAGGTTATGTTGTCCCTTACCTTCCCCACTATGAATGAATCAACCACTCGGGATAGCTGTCCCCTCGAGTTAGGATATATACAGGGATTCCCTCAAGGTTGCCCTCGGTGGCTGCGTATACCCGTTGTGCATCATCCATAAACTGGCACACTTCTTCCGGGATCAAACCATCGCATGGTTTGATGCGTTGAGTTAATTCGTGAACCTCCTGTCGGAACACCCTGTTGCATTCTCTCCGGTCGCTGTTCTCCACCATAGCTCCCGCCATTGCTGTGCCCATGGTTTGCATGGCTGCGACCGTTTCCGGTCATAATTCTGGTCCGGGGCGTGGCGGATCTACCAGAGGTAGTCCAGCATCTGATCTGCGTTGGGTTGCCATTATTATGGTGAGATTATTACAATTCTTATTCACAGTTTTACTGGTAATACAGGCACACGATTACTCGTTTTAGCCACGGCTGCTCTTCGCAGTTTATGTCCGTGGTTACTTTTATGATAGTATTTCACGATGTTGGGTTACCTTGGTCGTACTGGACTGTTTCGCTAGGTCTATGAATGTTTTTACACGGTCTGCTGCGTCGGTTAAAACTATGTTGACTGGTCGGTCAGCAGACATAGCGTGCGGTCATTATCTTAAGTGTACTCACTCGTTTCGGTGCTGTGTCGTCTTGGGTTGTTTCGAACTCCTATCCTGGCAGGTGAAGCCACTGAAGATTTTCGGTCTCCGGGTCTATACGCTTCTACTACTTCTCTGGCAAGATTATGATGTAAGCGGTTGCTGCGACAACCTCTTACCAAAGATGCAGTAGAAGATGATGGTTATCGGCTCGCCTCGTCGCTGATGATGGTGACGATATTTTTGTATGATAACCGGGCCTATCTAACTTATCAAAAGATTACTGGATTCGGCGTAGGGTCACCCTACACTCTGGAGTTCCTAACACACAACCCAAACTCGTGTCTTGCTAAGCAAGAGGATGCTTTTATTCACTACACTAACTGTACACTTAACTTATTGGATTAATACTGATATATTACGATAATAGAATTACTTTAACAATTACGATGAATACTTGATTACTGAAATTAATTTAAATCAATCTTACGACTAAGCTTTGACTACTCTTAGAACAACTTCTAGTATGACTATCGCAACTTAGCTTAACTGGTAGCACAATATCTACTTCGACTTACGTAGCAGCACGGTGCTTACGGAATCACGATGGTGAGTTGATTAATTTTACAATAGGCAAAGTGCCTTATTTATTTGCTTCGACGTAACCGAAGTTATATACATATTAAGATGTATAGATATATACATATCTTAATATATATTATTTGTTTCAATGACTCTTCTAGGTAGGTTATAAGCACAGCTTGATTGGTCTGGATAATCAGTCCGCCAATCAACGTCTGCTTATTTCCTCCTAGAAGCTTCTACTTGTTACTGTTGGTCTGCCTGACCAATCCATGATCGTTCACTCTCGATTCTCGCTTTGAAACACGTTCTTCTTTATTCTTTGCCACAGAGTTTGATCGATGCTCATTGATCATGACGTCATCTCGACTAATCAAACTCTGGGCTTCTCTTCTATGGAGCTACTGCTGCACAGGGTCAAATCGGTGTTGGCTGGTTCTGCTTTGATGCGATCTGTCAGCTAACTAACAACATTATGGAATGTGTTGTTGTAGCATGCCTTTCTATGATTGCCATATAGTTGATATACAAATTTCGATTGTGTTATTAATTCCTACAGGATGCTACAATGTCTATGTCCTGTCCATTGCCTATCGTGAATAAGCATGGATGATACGATGGTTAATAAGCACATGCGCTGTATGATCTCATTGCCAGCTGGTGTTGTTGTACTTTCGCAAGAGAGTCAGAATGTCTACCGTCATCAACTATATTCAGTCTGTCATGTACGATTCCTATCGATTCTTATCACTCGATTATTTCCTAAACTAATGGCCGAAACGACTGCTGAATATCATAAAAGTGTGTGCCGATCCCACAGCAACAACTTTCATCTCAACTATTGCCAGATACACATCAACCCAGAACCGGTGGTCCTATTTCATTTAATTCAATTTCTACTTTAATGATGCCTACATCATTCGACAGTTTCGATACAGTTTCGTCGAAACTGTACATCAGCAGCACTGGTTGATGTCAACCAGTACGGCGTAATACATATAAAAATAATAATGTACATGATGATAACTCGGTTCATTAGCTCACCTCGTATTTTCAAACATGAATTTCATTTAGGACTTACTCGTAAATATAAGACATCTGGCGGGGTCATGACTTCCCACAAGACGATCCCATATCTACAACGTGCGCAGACTAGGCGGCGGTGTAATCTCCCATCCACATACTGCTGCTACTGCATGAACTGCCAATCAGAGAGTATGTCCCCACAGTGTTTCTCACATTTGTGGGGACTCTCTCACTAGGTCCCCGCTCTCCCCACGGTGTTCTCTCACTTTTTTTAAAGTTAATAATCGCTATCCCTCTTAGAAGTATTTTTTATTTTGCCAACGCACACAGAAACACGAAGGAAATGAAAATAAAAAAATGAGAGAAAAAAGTAATGTCCCCACAGTTACGGTAAAACTGTCGAGAGAGAGAGAGAGAGAGAGAGAGAGAGAGAGAGAGAGAGAGAGAGAGAGAGAGAGAGAGAGAGAGAGAGAGAGAGAGAGAGAGAGAGAGAGAGAGAGAGAGAGAGAGAGAGAGAGAAAGAGAGAGAGAGGGATGGAGGGAGGGTGTGTGTGTGTGTGTGTGTGTGTGTGTGTGTGTGTGTGTGTGTGTGTGTGTGTGTGTGTGTGTTGGGGTGGGGTGGGGTGGGGTGGGGGAGTTAGGGAAAGAGAGACAAAAAGAGAGGAGAGGGGAATATGAGAAACAGGGTATAAACCAATAATTTGACAAGAGTGAGAAAGGTAAGGTGGTTGCACTATTGCAGTTATTACGAAAACGGGCAACGCAACCCAAGTTCATTCATAAGTGTGTCTTACCAGTATTGTCGTATTTTCGTTATGGGACTTTCATTATGAAAAAGCATTCATATCCTCATTTTTCTTGAACTCATCTCGGACTACCTTGAAATTACAAATAGGTGCGGTAAGGGTTATGGGAGGGGAAAGAGAGGGGTGACTTTTTGACAATTTTCAACCGACCACATGGGTGACAGATTGGATGACCGACTGATTGCATGAGTGACAAATCGGATGACTGACCGACTGCATGAGTGACAGATCGGATGACAAAATGACTGCATGATTGACAGATCGGATGTCCGACTGCATGAGTGATGTACTGAGGGGATGCATGAGTGACAGATCGGATGACTGCATGAGTGTGAGATAGGCTGACATACCGAACGACTGACTGCATGAGTGACAGATCGGATGACCAACTGTATGAGTGACGGACTGACAGACTGCATGACTGACAGCTCTGATAGCTGTATGAGTGACATACTGACGGACAGGTCTGACCAACTGACTGACTGCATGAGTGACAGATCAGATGACCGACTGACTGCATGGGTGACAGATCAGATGACCAGCCAATCAACCGACTGCATGAGTGACACAGCAGATGACTGACTGACTGCATGAGTGACAGATCAGATGACCGACTGCATGTGTGATGGACTGCATAAGTGACAGATCGGTTGAATAACTGACTGATGGACATGATGACTGGCCGGCCGACAATATGAGTGACAGATCGGATGACTGACTAACTGCATGAGTGATAGATCGCATGACCGACTGCATGTGTGATGGATTGAGGTGATGCATGAGTGACAGAGCGGATGACTGCATGAGTGACGGACTGGCAGACAGGCCGACCGGTCAAATGACCGACTGCATGAGTGACAGATCGGAAAACCAACTGCATGAGTGACATACTGACAGACTGCATGAGTGACATATCGGATGACTGCATGGGTGACAGCCTAACTGCCCGCACGAGTAATAGACTGATGGTCTGTATGTGTGACATATTGGATGACTGCATGAGTGACATAGGATGACTGCATGAGTGACAGACTGGCGGACTGCATGAGTGACAGATCGGATGACTGCATACGTGACAGATGGGATGACTGCAAGAATGACAAATTGGATGACTACAGGAGTGACAGACTAATGTAATGCACGAGTGACAGATCGGAGGACTGCATGAGATGCTGACAGAGCAACCCCCACCCACCCACAGATTGACAACCCACTGAGTAACCAACTGACTGACCGCATGGGTGACAGATCAGATGACTGCATGACTGATGGACGGATGGACTGCACGAGTGACAGATCTGATGACTGCATGAGTGATGGACTGACAGACAGACTGACAGACGAAACCACCCACCCACAGACTGACCAACCCACTGACCGACCAACTGACCGCCCGCCGCTCGACTGACTGCCTGTGTGACAGATCGGATAACTGCATGAGTGACAGATTGGATAACTGTGTGAGTGACAGATAAGATGACTGCATGAGTGACAGCCTGATGGACTGCAATAGTGACATATCGGATGACTGCATTAGTGACAGATAGGATGACTGCATGTGTGACAGACTGATGGACTGCATGAGTAATAGCTCAGATGGCTGCATGAGTGACAGACTGACAGGACAAATCACCCATCCACAGACTGACCAAACCACTGACCGACCGACCGAGTGACCAACCAAACAACTGCATGAGTGACAGATCGGATGACTACATGAGTGACAGATCGGATGACTGCATGAGTGACAGATCATATCTCTGCGTCAGTGACAGATCGGATGACTGCATTAGTGACAGATCGGATGACTGCATGAGTGACGGATCAGATGACTGCATGAGTGCCAGATCGGATGACTGTGTGAGTCACAGTTCGGATGACTGCGTGAGTGACAAATCGGATGACTGCATGAGTGACAGATCAGATGGCTGCATGCGTGGCAGATCAGGTGACTGCCTGAGTGACAGACAAATGGACTGCATGAGTGACAGATCGGATGACTGTAAGGAATAGAGACTGACAGTCGAGACTGCATGGGTGACAGATCGGATGACCGCATGAGTAACAGACCAGCAGACTGCATGAGTAATGGATGGACAGGCTGACAGACTGAACCACCACCCAGCGATTGACCAACCCACTGACCGACCAACCAACTGACTGTGTGGATGACTGACTTAGCAACGAATGAAGCTGTAAGACTCATGTACATGCGTTTCCTACACGCAACACGTGAATAGACAACCTATATCCTACATTTTCTTATGCCCAGTGCATAGAATAGGACTATGGAACTGGTGTAGGTGTGTACAATATCATGTAAAATCGCTGAAACACCTGGACTTTAAAATAAACCGCCAACGTATTACAATCGTACCATAATAACAACTCTTCAATTGGGCGAATTGGCGCTGGGGCGAACGACTCTTGACGGGATTGTTTTCTGCTTCAGTCGTGTAAATATTGTTGAATCTTCTTATTCTAATGCACAAATATCTTCATATGATTCAATATCAAGCTGTCACCAAGAAGTTGATACACGAGAACACGCTAAATCGCGCGAGTAGATTAGATTAGATTAGATTAGATAGTTTACAGAACACAGGCTATATAGTGCCTTTATGTTCTGCTCATACTCCTTATTTGTAATGGCGGATAAACTCTATATGTACATTTATATTATGATGAAGGTCAAAGTTTATATTAATATGTTGACTAGTTGTTATGTTTAAGTATATATAGTATATTTCAGCATTCTTGATTACATACATCCATATTTACATACATACATATATACAATTTGGGACTGCTGTTATACCAGTGTGTAATGGTGTAGAGTAATAATAATAATAATAATAATAATAATAATAATAATAATAATAATAAAAATAATAATAATAAAATCTTTATTTATAGAGGGTAAACACACTGTCAGCAATACAACTGTTCTTCCCCGAGGCCCTCAACTTATTTATAGAACTAATGTACAGATATATATTATATACATAAATTATGAATTATATACAGGTGATATTTACAGCATAGAGAAAATTTTAAATAACATTTGAAACCTATTTCATCCTGTATGCTAGATGTATAGTTAATCATTTTAATGTATATTGTATCTTTTATATTCTGCTGCCTATCTTGAGAACATTTTGAGAGAACATTCATTGAAACGAGTGGCAGCAAGTAACCATTTTCAGTCAAATTGATTCTCAAGATAGAGAGAAGAGAATTTTTCCTCCTGAAAAACATGTTTTAGACTGGAAATCAGGATGAAATGGTTCAGTAGAAATCACAATGAAGTATGTAAGATCAATCAATAATAGCCTTAATAATTTCTGGATATGGTAGCGCATTGACCAGAATTCGCAGTTGTAAAGCATTAAGGCAATAAACATGAAAGATGCCCAACATTAAAAGACATGAATTGATGTGAAAATGTGAAATAATATATGTAGCATCTGTATTAAATAAAATCCCATTCACCACCTCGTGTCAAATTCATAACACTGGTCTAGTAAGGTCTCATTTGAAACACTCTAAAAGTCATTTCCAATGTGATAGAGTAGCATGAAAAGGGAAATGGGTGATAACCCATGCATTCCCCGTGCCATCCTACAGTGCACCAGCACACCCATACTTATGTAAGGTTTATAAGAGTTTACAGTTCATATATTATAACAATGCGAGATACATAAGTATTACAGGTTGGGAATGATGTGATAGCACATCATATCCATCTCTCCTGATACATTTAAAAGCACTTAATATAGCGACAATTTTCACACCTATTCCATAACGCATGTTGTTGGGGTTTTTTTTACAAATCATATAGGCCTACATAAATGTGAAATTCATGCAATTAGAAACGATGTGAATTTCCCACCCCTTCCCTATCTCATACTATAATTAAGCAATTCAAATATACATGTGGAATACATAACTTTAGCTTTTAGGAACGATATGATTGCACACCCATTCCTGTCACAGAATACAATTAAACCGGTACGTACCTTGTTGTTAATACAATTAGAGCTTAGGAACGATGTGATTTCACACCATCTCCTTATCTCATAGTACAGTTAAGTAATTCAAAAGCCAGCTATTGAATATGTAACTTTAGATGCTAGGAGTGATGTGATTATAAAGCAAATCCCAATCTCATACTACAGTTAAGAAATTCACTATACACGTGGAATACATAACTTTAGCTATTAGGGACAATGTGATTGCACATCCATTCCTGTCACAGAATACAAATATACTGGTACGTACCTAGCTGTTACATACAGTTAGAGCATAGGAACGACGTGACTTCACACCACTTTCCTATCTCATACTACAGTTAAGCAATTCAAAAGCTACAGATGGAATATGTAACTTTAGATATTAGGAGTGATGTGATTCCACACCAAATCCCAATCTCATACTACAGTTAAGAAATTCACTATACACGTGGAATACAAAACTTTAGCTATTAGGGACAATGTGATTCCACACCCATTCCCTTCTCAGAATACAATTATACTGGTATGTACCGAGCTTAAATATAAATTACATAGTTATAGAAATTTGGAACGATGTGATTCCACACCCAATCATTTCTCAAAGTACAATTATACTAGTAAGTAAGCTTATACAGTCTAGACATCTGGATCGATGTGATGCCACACCCAATCCGTGTCTCATTTTGTAGCCTTCAGACCAATGTATCTGACTTAGAGGGCATAGCTGTATCATGATCAAATTTCATTTCCAAGTTGTTCCAGAACTTGTCAAGTCTGCTCTCAAGACATTTGATGCTCGGCGCACTTACAACCTCCTGTGGTAGTCTGTTCCAGACATCGGTGACACGGTTTACAAAGGAATATTTCCTAATGTCCAGTCTAGCAAAGTTCTTCTGTATTTTATACTCACGCCCTCTGGTATCTGAAATGTTGAGCTTTTAGAGGTCTTCTGTGACGTGTTTATCATATATACCATGGATGATCTTGTAGGTTTCAATAATGTCCCCTCTCATTCGCCTATATCTCAGTGTTGGAAGCTTTAGCTTGCGCAGTTTATCTGCATAGCAAAAGTCCCTTTAGCGAGGGTACACATCGCGTTGCACACCTTTGTACACTTTCTATGATATCTATGTCACACTTTTTATAAGGCGACAATACAGCTTCAGCATATTCAAGTTGAGATCTTACTAGTGCCTTGTAAAGTAATGTAAAACCTTCTTCATCCAGGTATGTATAGGTTCTGCGGATGGCTGCCATGATTCCCATGGCCTTATTTACCTTGGTTTGTATATGGCATCTGAAATTTAGCCGGCAGTCTACAACAACTCCAATATCTATTTCCTGCTCGACTGACCTAATTCCACGGTCTCTCCTTTACAGTCATACAGCTTGTATTTTTTGTTTTAATTTACCGGTTTGTGTCCAATTTCAAGTACCTTACATTTATCAGGGTGAAATCGTAAGACCCAAGTTTCAGACCAGTGATGAAGGGCATCCAGATCCTTCTGTAACGTTGCGCTGTCATGTTCATTCCTAATTTCCCTGTATACTTTGGTATCCTCCGTGTATAGGTAGATGCCTGACTGCACACAAATAGCACCAGTCCAATGACACTACCTTGCGGAACTCCACTCGCAACTGTTTGCCATTCTGAAAATACTCCGTTCACACAGACCCTTTGCTTTCTGTCCCTTAGGAAGTCTGCAATCCATGCACACATCTTTTCACTCATCCCATAGCCTCTCAGCTTTGTTATCAGTCACCTGTGGGCAACTGTATCAAACGCCTTCATGAAGTCCATGTAGACTGAATCAATTGCACCGCCTCTGTCCAGGATCTCTGTCCATTCATCCATGACCTTAATTAACTGTAGACTAGTTGATTTGCCACTTACAAATCCAAATTGGTGTTTACTGAGTAGTTCATTGCTCTCCAAATGCTCGATCATCCTTCTCCGAATTAATTTTTCAAATAGCTTACCTATCACACTGGTTAGACTTACTGGCCAGTAGTTTCCTGCATATTTGTTGTCCCCTTTCTTGAAAATAGGCATTACATTTACAATTTTCCATTCCTTTGGAACTATACCTGTTGAAAAAGATTTGTTAAAAATACAGATCAATGATTTGTCTATCGCATCCCACAGTTCATATAGGACTCTTGGGTGTGCATTATCTGGTCCCTGAGATTTACTACATTCTATGTTTTCGAGCAGCTTGTGGACCACTGTGGCTTCAAAGGTACTGTTGTTAGACTTTGATGTATGGTTCCTCTCCTCAAACCTAGGTAGATCCCATGATGGCTCCTCTGTAAAAACACCGGTGAAAAAATCTTCTAAAATTTCTGCCTTCTCACTATCAGTAATAGCTACAACCCTCTCCCCCCTCTTTCTCTGCATGCAGCTCAGATATTCCTACTGTAGGAGAAGAAAAATATGTTGCGTAACAAACTCGTCGCTTTCACAAGAAATTTGTTTATGCGTTGTGACATACTTTGCGACTGGGGAAGCTCTTCTTCTTATTGAGAGGCAGTTCTACCATTTCACGAGGCACAACCTACACATTTTAAATAAAACTCATCCACGTTGCATAGTTTTTATGCACAATTCAATTTCAATGGTAGGGTGCTCAACATGGAAAATTGTTTTCATATTCCATTAGAGTGCATAAAAATACGGTAAATACGCCAGGAATATTGTAAGTTTGCTATTATTTTCCATTTAAGACCACTTGGTGTGACATAGTACCTTTCATTGTGACGAGGACTCCATATAGTGGATGCATATTCTAAGCTGGGACGTGCAATTCCTTTGTAGCACAGCGTCTATATTTTGGCTTGGCATCCCTTTAGGTTCCTGTATACAAAGACACTTGTCCGGTTGGCTTTGGCAATAATGAATTGGATATGTTTTTCCCCACTTGAGATCATTTGCAAATGTAAGGCCTAGGTACTTGGCGTCACTCACAGTTTCCAAGGTGTGACCATGTAGTCTGTCTTGATTGGCTTCCTAAGATTTTTTAGTTCACATATACGCAGGGAGAAACAGTTCTTCGTGAGATTCGTTCTTCCTCTTTTTTGATAAACCTTAAGTACACTGCCTCGTGTGGTTTATTCCTGTTGCATTGTGAATAAACGTGCATTGAATCCCCGAATCATAAAGGCCTGCAAACATTTTGTAATTTTCAATCATGTCTGTAATTTGAGTATTTGCAATCTCTCAGTGTATGAAAGATTCCTGAGTTCTGGCACTAGCTTCGTTGCTCCGCACTGCACATTCTCTATGTCATCAGTATGCTTTTTAAGGTATGAGTTGTCATATTCCAAGTATGGGAGGGCAAGTGCCTTGTAAAGGAGCTTAAACATATCTAGGTCCATGTAGCCAAATGTTCTCCATATTATGCCCATTACCTTATTTGCATTGTTCAAATTTTCATAAATATTGGCGTCAAATGATAACTTTGGGTCTACTGTGACTCGTATGTCCTTTTCTTCTGTAACATGCTCTAGGTGTACCATGTCGCCAGCTTCAGAGATCATATCGTAGTCATAAGACTCCACATTCCTCTTAGCAAGTGTCATCACTTTACATTTCATGGGGTGGAATTTCAGAAGCCAGATGTATGACCATTCTTGAAGGCTCGTCAAGTCCTTTTGAAGCATTTCCTGGCCTTCTCTCCCGAGGATCTGCCATGATATGTTTGTGCCATCTGCAAACATATGCACATTTGATTCTACATTATCTTGAAAGTCGTTTATCTAAACTACAAATAGTAGTGGTCCAAGGACACTCCCCTGTGGAATTCCACTTGTCACATCCATCCATTGTGGTGTGTCATTGTTCACACGGACTTGCTATTTCCATTAGCCCAGGAAGTCTTTTATCCATCCTAGGATTGGGCCTTCTATCCCATATACTTCAAGCCTCCTCGAGAGTCTTTTGTATGGCACCTTATCGAAAGCCTTCTGAAAGGCCATGTAAATAGTGTTCACTGCCCCACCACTGTCTATGATATCTGCCAAAATGTCCAGAACTTGTAATAACTCTAGTCCAGTAGATCTGCCACTAATAAAACCAATACTGACTGGGCCTAAAAAGTGTATGTGACTCCATGTATTTATATAGTACATCCCTTACAATGGATTCCATTATTTTGCAGATAGCACTGGTGAGGCTAACTGGCCGGTAAATTGCAGTGCTCTTTTTACTTCTTAAATATGGCTGAGACAGTTGCATGTTTCCAAGATTCTGGCAAGGTGCACGAATCTAGTGATTTCTGGAATAGTATAGAAAGAGGCTTACTAATAACCGAACCCACATTGAATGCATCTCTACAGTACCTCAACCAATTATCACTACAGAGGGGGATGTATGCACAGCTATGCACACTGAGACAAGAGATGTGGAGAAGGCTGTGATGAATGCCAAAATCTTGATGGGAGCTACACCCTTCAAGAGAACAGAGAGAAATTGAATCAACATCAAGTTGACCCGACTTGCCTATTATGTGACTGCGAAGAAGAGGACAGATGCCATCGCGTACTCTGTGATCCCCACCCATAGGGAGCTACTATCTAGCATAGCGAAATGAAGCAGGACTTCTTACATAAAATACTCACCAGACTGTGCGAACACTTGAGGGTGAGAACATATAATTATCTGGACCATCTACTATGGAGTAGTAAACTACTAACATCATACAAACCATATCAACTCTAAAATATTTTGCTTGTGCTTAGGTACGGACACCCACTATACAAAGGTATATAGACCGTTACTACTTATAGATTGGGTGTTGCTGACATTCGTAATTTACAGTGTGCCATAAACCTGTAAGACACTCTAACAAAAGACACCAATACCAGCTTGAATCTGGGTGCGCTTAATGGAAAGCCAGGAAGTACCGAACTGGACTGAACTGTACTGAACTGATAGCTCACGAAGCCACACCTCTATTTTTAGATTGACCGATTACCATAATTCGTGTTTTGTAAGATCTCCTTCGATATGAGATCGAGCATATTCTATGATACAAAGCCATGTCTCAATTTTTAGAATGTGGTTCCCATTCATATCTCGCAAGATTCCAAGCTTAAAGTTATGGTGAAGCACTAAGATTAGTAAAATTTTTTAAAAATGTAATCTTCTTCAAAGCCGCCATTTTAATTTGATATTTGCCATTATTTGGGATCTTATTGTTCTCGCTGTTGCATAATAATTAACATAAAACCATTCTCGTAGCGCTAAGGCTTATCTTTGTACTGTGAATACTCCAAATAATTGGAGGATTATCATTAGTCAACAGCTGCCTCGATAGCGCATCATAAGAGTATGGTATATTTCCTATGGTAGATGTGAAACATACTACACTAGATATTTTTATAAAAAGTTGACAGCAAATTGTTTCTAGCTGTAACAGCAACAGCTTTTCTTCAAATTGTTAGCGAAATAATTAGCAGACTTTGATTGTATCCTTAGCTAACATTTTGATAATATTTTATCTGAAAATCGTTGATTCAACAATTTTTTTACCACATTGTTATCAAACTATTCAGCAGGACATTCAACGTCCCTACACTTTCTGAAGATGTTTTGAGCAAGAATGACACTTGTTGATGACTAAGGCAGCAACGATTTCTAAAAAAACCACTGCCTGGCTATCAATTTCATTATCTAACAATTGTATGCACAATTACTTAGGCCCATGTCACATATGTAATCGAGATCTAGTGTGAAGCATATCTCCATAGATGAGTATGCCCCCCAAGCAGGTGTATCATCTGACATGCAGTAACATACTTACCTACTGATTGAACAGTTTCGAACATATTTCAGACTGGATCTTGATAATTTATATACCATATGCATAACTAAGTGTACTTTGTATTAAGTCACAATTTTAGTTTACATGGTGTATATGGACCTTTCTAGTTTTGGCTATGCCCCGTCCATTTGTAGCTAAGGTCCACCCACACCTCGGTCATGTTGGGAGCTATCAGTCCCTGAACTCCCTGACTATCAATTTCCAGAAAACTATGCATGTAACCTGTTGAATATTTTGAAACTAATTTGACTGGGTGCTGTTGCTGTATATGGCAGCAACAGCGCCAAGTCAAATTAGTTTCAAAATATTCAATATCATCTTTATTAAATAGTAAAGCCATGCAATTCGTACAGCAACTCTTAGTCCATCACCAATTATGTGTTCGTGAATTACTTGTCTACGTCATTCGTGACATCATTGATTAGGACGTCATCCTACGTGTCCCCTACATACTTGATAATGACATCATATGATGGATGGATAAACTGGAAATGTCTATTAACAGATATTGCTGAAAATGAAATATTTTTAAAAACACTTGTTGTTCCATGTTCAATTCAATTCAATTCAAGTACATTTTATTTGCTTATTTATAGTATCACTTACAAAATGCATATAGGTGGCCCATCAAAGGCATAGCCTATGAGCTGATGGGGCCCCTTACATATAACATTTATACACGACATAAGATTCCAAACGATGAATACATTGGAGACATTATAGACAGTTACAAACATTTATCTGTTCTGCTTGATAGTCTTAATCCTGGTGATAGTCAGTATATATATATCTGCAAACCTAAGTGGTTATAATTCAATGATGTAGGGGAGGGACATTTGGGAAGGGGGTGGGGGGTTGGGGTTCGGGGGTGGGGGGGGGGGGGCGAAATATAATTGAAAAATATTTTATGAATTATACCGTATGATACCATATGTTGTTTCGATATGAAAGGCTATCCCTATGGCTCCAGATCCTCAGCTTCAATACTCATTAGAAAAACTGCTGCATTGTGTCTCGAACCAGAGGTGCCTCGAAATTGTAGATCATTTCGTGGTTCGACCATTGCCTGTCCAATCGTGCTTCAAAGGCCTTCACTTTCGTTGCTTTTACCACTTCCTCATGCAGACTGTTCCATGGTTCAGCGACCCGGAGGTAGAAGCTGTGCTGCTGAGTATGGTCTTTGCTCTCTGCTCGAAGATCTTACGGTTGTGACCCTGATGGCACTGGACTCCCTGAGTGGTATGTGCGGGCACACCTCATCTTATAGGTCTCGATCATATCGCCTCCAAGCCTGCGGAACGTCAACGATGGAAACTTCAGTTTCTTTAATCTCTCCTCGTAGCTCATGTCCTTAAACCCCAGGATTAGTTTAGTCACCCTTTGTAGCTCGCAGGGGTATGCGCTGGTCTGTTTGTTACTCTGCTCCATTGCACCGCATGTACAGGATGCGCGGGAGGGCTGGCTAGCTATGGTTCTCGGGGTGACGGATCCCGTATCATGACTCTCTGGAAGGTACAAAGACCGGCTTCTAGAGCCGGTGGAATGATAACATTTCAGTGGGCCATGTGACCATTGCCACTGAAACTGCACCTCACAGTCTCATCCCAACTGTTGGTGTCATTGGTATGACGGTCCATAACTTAATTTACGAGTCTGGACATGATAATAAATCAAAATATATTACTACTCAAACAATCATCAGAGGTACCTCACAGATCCATATATATCCGAGAGGTATCCCTGCAAGGGAGCGTCCTAACGAGGCTACTTATATAGTTTAATACAAACCACTATACCCCTAAAACAAATAATATTGTTGCGAGAGGAAAGTGCCTCGCATGGGCCTCCATCACAGGAAAATGCCTTCAACGCCGAAGCGGAGGAAGAGTGCTGGCAAAAAGGGCCACTCTCTTGTTCAAACAAAAGGTTATGTGTGTGTCAACCTAGTGACATTATAATTAATGTGATGCACGCTGGTTTACGTGAAGACGGAGTGGATGATTTCCGAAGAATTCAAAGGCCACCGTCTTAGATCGGTTCAAAGATACTGCATTGGTAGTTGCCGGTTTATTTATGCGGGCCTTCTGCTAATTTCTAACCTACCATTTAGTTGTTTCATTCCCTTCCAAGCTTTGGCCGTAAGTGGCAGGGATTCCTACCTATCTTTTGACACATGAGTCTAACTGGCAAAGATGCCCAGTTTCCCGAAGGTTACCCCACACTGCATCTTCCACAGAAAGGCAGCGTGTGGACATGTTATGGAATGACTGTTTCAGAATCACATAATGATCCTGTTACATATCACCCCGCAACCACATATAACATCACTAGGACAAGTTACTATTCACATAAGCAATTTATAAAGCACAATAGTATTTTATGGCAGGAAGTAAGAGGCAGATACTCCTCCTTAGTGACCTTCCTGTGAGGGCGTGGTGGGTTCTAAGACCATACCCAGTCAATGTACAGAGTTGGATGGAGATCTGCTTCTCGTCCGTCATCCGTGTGCTACGGAACTAACGTTTATTTGTCATTAGGGTTACGTTTCAGAATGCCCAGAGATGCACTGCAGGCCGGTTTTACATAATATTATTTCTTTTCGCACGGCTTCCTACTTTGGCGGGGTTATCTATGCTAACTGCTATCCAAAGATACAGAGAAGAATGTGTGCAAAATCGACACTTTAGTCTTCACCGCTCGGAAACCCCAATAGTTTCCCAGAGTCGGATCATGCCAACGTGTTGATTGGAAGTTCACTCGATATTAATAAGAGGCCCTAATGTATTTTGGCCAATTTTATACAATCTAGCTGGTGTGCGGTGTTACATATCTGCTACAGCCGAAAAAGCGGCGTACACAAATGTGTCTTACGGAGAGATTGTCCCTAACTACTTTAAACCTATCCTATCGAGCTAGAATAACCAGGTTTTGTCGATTACATGTCAGGTTCGAGCAATGTGAACATGATCAGTGACCTCAGTGACCTCAGTGTAAAATTCATGCTGGGGGAATGGTGATGCAGATATAATGTTGCTGTATAGTATAGCCTAGCGTACTGCATCCTGGAGTTTTTATATAAACAAACAAAATAACTAGGAATGCTACTTGCCATATGCATAACTAACTATCACAGTGCTAACAGTATATCAGGTCATAGGACCTTGTGGTGCTTGTTAGTAGTAAGTACAAAAATAAGGATAATATATACAGTTAAAAGATGGAAATTATAAAATGCGGTCTCAGACGACCGGGGAGGTACTATTAGTCATCAGTACCTATAGCAGAATAAATGAATAAATAGTAGAATAGTATAGTTACCTATTGGTCATCGTTATGGGAAAGGGTTAAAAAATCATTGTAAGGATGCTGCATTACAGATGAGGAATGCGAGGTGGTGCGATACTGAAGTTGCTGGGAAGTTTCCCCAGGCGAACTGTTGATGCGGCTCACTCTCAAGATGGTGAAGAAGAATGACTGTAGAGAGATGTCCATTAGATGGTCATAATAACTAATATGTGAATTTACACAGTAGGTTAGAAAGTGTCCGTCCGGAGAAGGTAGTTTGAAAGTTGTCCGTAACAAGGAGTGGGCTACAGTTGTAATTAAACATTGCATTACATAACTGGGTACACCATACATGATACATTGCATAGCTTCTTGCGATGTACCAGGCAGAGTCCCACCAGACTGTGGCCTAAAGGTTAATTAATCACACGACATGCTGCGTGGAAATTTGATAGCACTTTTCAGCATGGTCGGGAAGATCCGACAAGTTATCCGCCAAGAATCACCACTTGTTCTACATGCTGTAGACATTACATCTCGGCCACGAGGCCCATCCACAGGACGGCTCCTCTTGAAGTGTTGTAGTGAGGAGGTCTCTACTATTTATTTAGCTGCCCCCAGATGGCCGTCCGAGGGCTTACAAAAACTTTAAAAGTGATTGCGGATGTTCCAATTGCTGACCAGCACAGGAGAACTGAATTCGCACCGAAAGGCACCGCTGCGGTGTAGGGGACCACAGTCAGTAGACAGTTGCCCACATCTAGCACTGCACTGGTCCAACAACCTGCCAACGGCTGTTTCTCGCCGAAGTGTGGTCTCGATTCTTGATTTTTCGCTACTTTTATACTACTCGTGACATCAGAGGCAAGTACCCCCAGCCAATCAGCAGACGATCTGCAGCCAATCAGCGTGCAGCTAGAAAGGCTGACGACGCTATCACATGATAAGCGCATTCCCCATTCATTTAATACATGCACGCGATTATGAAGTCCATGTAATATTTTGAAAATAATTTCAGTGAGCCATTTAAGGATAACTCGGCCATTTCTGGGCCGATTCTAAAAAGGTAAACAGTTTTGGATTCCTCGTCTTATACTGGTCCTGATCGGTACCATGAATGGCGAAAATTTTAAAAGAAACCACGTGCACCAACTCTGTACACCTTAAGTACACATTCTCTCCCAATGCTGACATGTGTTGTCAGGGAAGCTCCGACGCGCGCTACACGATCTCACAGACTTAGCCATTTTATAGAAAACCTCTCTCATATGGCTTTATACATGCATGCCATCCTACCCAGGGGGGACGTGCTCGGAACATACCCGGAGCGGTCGTTCCGTACCCAGCCAGCTGGGACGTTTCGTACCCGTCCGGTCGATTTACGCTGCTACACCACCACCTCCTAGTTTGCTAGCCGTGACAAACGATAACGCATCATGGATCGAAAGCATGGTAGCATGCTAGGCGAGAATTATAAACTTCTCGAGTAGGTGCATAGCCGAGAGGAGTAGTGACAGGAGAGACACACACTTTATCAGAGAAGAGCACATAGAGGTGCGAAAGAGTTTGGGAGGGAGGCATACTTTTAGTTTTGATTTTTGGCCTGGTATTTATTTTTCCAGGCCTTTTCCTTTTTTTTTTTGTTTTCATTTTGTGGTGTGTGCTGTTTTATTGAATTAATACCATGATTATGGCTAAGACAATAGCTCGCATGGGCGTTCTCTTGGTGACAGATACTTAGATTTCCACCGAGAACGCCCAAGCTCCAACGTACCTGAATCAATTTATAAAAATATAATGTATAGAAAAGCAATATATATAAATATATTTTAAAACATACAGTAGTAATATCACAGTAATAGGACAGTAAATACGTATGCATACCGAGTATATGAAGGTATGCATACAGTGCGACACATTTTGGCGGGTCCGCACGGGTAGCTCTCGCTATCCAAAATCCGTCTCGTCATTCTAACGTGAGAAGAAAAATAATAAGAAAAATAGTGTTTAATAATAAGAATAAACTGGTTCATCAGGCAACTCCAGCAACAGCTGGGATGGCATGACGGGAATAAAAAGACATAGTCACTGTGGTGTGTTGTGTACTTACATCGCACTTGATGTGTTTACAACACAGGAATCCACAGCGATTATTTTAGTGAGACACAGCTATGCAAAAATTTTGCGTAGATGTGTTGGATGAACGTAGTTAGCCAAGGGACGGGGTTTCAATTTTAAAAACATATAATAATAAGAAAAATATATCAAAAATGAAATAATAATAATTCTATCTTCCACACACCTATTCACACATTCTGCTGCATCCACAACAATAATTTCCACAAACGTCTGCCGAGAAATTACCCCAACGAGTTTGGGTCCCACGACTCATGCTTGACAGCCGTGGTGGGTGGTCTTCTGATGCTGATATTTCATTACCTATGTTATTAATGTCTGCATCCCTTAAGTTTGATGAAGCTGCGGATGAGTTAACGGATGCACTAGTGGTTGTGGTGACGATTATGGGTGTAGTCCTGACTGTTGCTGGTTCCGAAGTTGCTGACATCACTGTTGTGGTGGCGGTGGTGGTAGTGTGTGCTTGCCTGAAGTCGGCTGAATGATTTCTGAGATGCTGTGTGATGATGTCGCTCCAGTGGTTGCGGATATTTTCCTAATTTTAACAGCATTGATCAGTTTACTCGTGGACGTTCTGGGTATCGCTTGGATCTCTGGTTGGTGAGCTATTCGTCACTTTCCCGAATATGGTCTGTCCAGCGTAGTAGACTTTCTGATGGCAAGATCTATTGGAATGATGGTGCTGCACATGGATGCTGTGGTGGTGATGATGGCATCTGTGAGACTTATTTCCTCGTTGATAACTACACTGAGCGGAGATATTGAACTGTCTGAAATGTCCTGTAAAACTGGATCATGGATTTTCACAGGAGCTGTTATCACTATCGAAACTGGCTGTCCTATCACTGATGCGGATAGTGTTGTAGTGCTGCGTGTTGCCGGTGTTGTCACTGCGGGTGCTGCTGGTGCAGATGCTACGGTTGGTGTCATTACCGATGCTGCAGGTGATTCCGGTGCTGTTCTTACGAATGCTGCCAGTGCTGTGGTAATGGTTGCTTGAGTGCTGGAGCTGGCTGGCTGTGTTGTGGACGCGGATGCTGAAGCTACTTGCGGAAAGTCAGCTTGTCGTCTTTTTGTTCGTTTAGTCTTGGCCATTTTTCCGGTCGGAATTATTACAATTGGAAGTCTATTTTCAAAGCGTGGCGCGAGGATATCTATGTCGTCATTTTGCTCATCATGCTTTAATGTCACAACCAACACACGATGCCTTAAATGATAATGTGTGTGTTACACCATACCACGTGGCTGAATATAAGTACTTGCAGTCCACACAGAATGCTCTCTATTGTAAATGGTCATGATTGACATGAAGTTTCAAGTACGTGTTTCTGGAAAAGGCATGCTTGCATGGCTGCCCGTCGTATGATAATGAAGTACACGGATACTTCTTGCCGATGTTCGCAGGCGCTGATTCTTCCGAGCTGTCGGATAGGGCGAGATCATCCGCAAGTGACATACTATTCCCACATGATGGTTATTTGCAGAACTGCACTAACCTAACTAAACTTTCCTAACTCTTCATAAACTTTCGTGGCCAATTATAGCATAAAGTAATAAAATTATAATAATAAGAAAAACAGCAGAATTTGGTTTGCGACACGAAAATGGCCTAATGCCCGATCTTCCCTAATGTCAAGTTTGGAGGGAAGATGAAATTTCTGTGTGCGCTTTCCTCCTTTTATACTTTTTGGTGATGTCACAGGAGGGTTATATTAGGTATTATTTAACTTTCATTCTCCTGGAGTCTGATTATAGATTCCCTTCTTAAGAAGAAGGTAAATATAAATACAGGAAGGTAGGATAGCCGCTTTCATCCCAACTTGGCAGTAAATCGGGTCTCAGATCAGCGTTAAAATCTGGAACTATTTATTCCTGTGGATGCTCACCTTTTAAGTAGCGTGATGTGGTTTTTCAAGTTGGATGCTTATGAACTCGCCTGTTCAAACTTCAGGCTGGAATGCCCAATGGGGTGTTGGGAGAGCGTGATGACGTCAGCGGCTGTGGCCCCGACCCACCACCTCTCGCCTCCTACATCATGCTGTGGTAGACACGTGAAGGGCAGTTCTTTTGATCCAATTTACCGAAAAATAGAAGTGATGATCACGTGATTCTTGTTTTGAAAGCATGTGGTTGATCGGAAACTTAGCAATCTGTATATGGGTGGAGCTTTGATGCTGTTGTCTATATACGTATTTGATCAGACCTCGTGTTAATGATTTGTATACGTGGTAGAACAGTCGTGTTCTCAATCAAAATTAGGACAGTATAGCTGACTGTAATTTATTGTTTGGTTTAAAACAGCTCCACGTCTTGCGGATACCGAGTATACTGACCGTCAAGCTGGACTGTATTTACCGGGTTGGGGGGGGGGGGGGGGGCGGGGGCAGCTGCCAAGCATCCTCCTCTGTGTGTAGGACTAGTCCCACCTCACCTAGATCAAATTTAATTATTACTGTACAGCTCGGAATGTGCGTGCCACAGTTACAATTTACAATGCCGTCATATGGAGATTGTGATACGGTCATCCTGAATGTCTGTGTCTCCATCATGTTGGTGAAGTTGATTGATATGCGTGGCTGCTTATCTGTGGATGGTTCTTGCGCTGTTGTGTAGTGTGAAGTTTTTATTGCAGTGAGCGGGGAAGTACTGCGATGTTTGTGATGTCAACTTTATCGGACATGATGTATTTCACTCTGTAATGGCCGAGTTCGAAGACGGGAGAGAGTTATTTTAGAGCAGAGATGACAAAGAAGGGGGCTGTCGTACGTGAATCAATCCATTATTGAATTTCCTTTCAGTAGCAAAATCCTACTCGATACCAAACGATCGACAGACTGCAGGCATCTTGCTCTCTTAATAATATTGATTGTTATTACGTGTGATTTAAGCATGTTTGTTTAGCTGATTTTGTACGACGCTTCTAGGGGGAGTCGGGGAATCCCCCGTAGTGCATACTGTAGATGGCTGCGATGTTGTTCCTCCTTTCCATATGATCAGTTTTCCGCACGCTGGATAAGGGGTTGTTTGCGGAAAATGTTGACTCGTGCTGATGATGGTGGTGTCCTTTTGTAGGGAAGTCAGGGTTGATGTGTGATGCTGGCATAATGCGAGAAGGGCAGATCCAGTTTTCCAAGCTGGGGAATGGCGAGTCTGTTGGATGGGTTGCACCTTGGAGTGGGGGTTGTCTCACGATTTTAGGAGTTGGAGGGGTACGTGGAGTTGTGCGTTTTGCTGTTCTCAATAACAAGCCAAGGCCTCATTAAGCCTCTTCACTTCCATGCTATTTATTATATGTCCCACCCCACAAGAAGTATGGCCCAGGGCAGCCTCAGCTTCCGCTTGTGGTAACACTTTAATTGGGGTAATAGCATGAAGTGGGTGGGAGTGGGAAGAGGTCGGCGGAACAATTTTTCCATCCTTCCCCTTGGACAGCACAAATGAGAAAGTCTTCAGATATGACTTTCCAGATCGTGTAGACCCGCTCTGAGGATGGAGAGGGCGAGTACTTAGCTCGTCATCGTCTCGACGGTAGTCATATGTTTGCCGGACTCCTGGCTTGGTAGGAGAGGAGTCGAACTGGCACCGCGGTGCTCCAGACTAACATCGGGAATACTTGTTTCCATAGAGACATCTGTCTGGGTACCAGTGTCATGTGGAACACCCAGTCCGAGCTCTGCTACTGGGTCGTCACTGACACACGGTTTAAGTCGATCAAAGTGGATGACTGAGGTCAGGCCATCTGAGGCACGGATACGGTAGGTCACGTCTGGCTTCTTACCTACTACCACATAGGGGCCTTTCCACTGGTAACTCAGTTTACTCGGCACGTTTGCAGAACATCGCGAATCGTGAACCCAAACCATTTTCCCCGCCTCATACGGGGTCTCCATGCATTCGCTGGTCATGTCACGTTTGTCACACACGTGTCATGC